>JAXIVJ010006223.1:10000-68267 GCA_036785665.1 Chirona hameri
CTCATCTTATTCTTCTTAGCGTGAAATAGAACGAATGTGGAATCCCAGCATGAAAATAATGCAAATATGCTTAGTTCCGCGACAATAAAAAGATCGTCGTAGCCGTTGCGTGTTAAATTAAAATAATATTTTGTTTTGCACCCCAGGCCGAAATGGCAGTTACGCGATGTCCCCCACATGGTATTTTCTATGTTATAGGGAACGCACTAACGTTTTTGCGTCGTTCAATTCAGATCAATAACGCTGATATAGGAAGAACATATGCCCAATGGATTCCAATACAACTAGGTGCTTAAGATCCCGGATTCCGTTGATCCCCATAACAATTAGAGTGGATCTACAATCACAATCGATCCAAGATCCAGATCCTATAGATGGGATTCCGAGATCCATTACTGAGATCCACGCACACCACATGTCTGACCTCCTCACATCTGAGCTGCGATCCAGAGCTTGTGGATTGGATTCCGGGATCCATTTTCGGAATCCACGCACGTGTCTCGCCATGTGTGGAGCTTTTTCATAATAGTCGATGGGGCAAAATGTCATATTGGTTGTTCATTTTGCTTGGTTGAGGTAAAAAATGACCATTTTAAGGCCAAGAACCTTTCAAATATGACAAACGTTTGTGGGGCAAAGCACAAGGTTGGTGGCGCAAAATGCAACGTTGGTGGGACATTGGTTTTACCATTTAAATATTAAACTCCTCTCGTGTGCCTGACCTTACCTCCTAGGCCGATTAGTACAGGGCCGATGACCCGAGCCGTCTCCAGCGTGTCGGTGAAGGCAACCCCTCCGAGCGCCGTGCTCATCGGCAGGTAGGCCAGTGACGTCATCAGCGTTCCGCCAATCAGAAGCAGGCCGCCGAACAGTGCCAGACACGTCACCAGCGGGTCGCCGAACAGAAGGACGAACCGCACCCATTGACGGGACTGAGGATATAGGGATAAAGGGGTTTGGGTTTGGGCAGTTGGTAGGGCGTTGGGCTTGGAAGCCATGCGGCCGTACAAAGGAAGAAACACGTATGTTACGGTTTTCGGCGATCTAAAAATGTTCAGGAGAGCGCATCTTCTGTTATGTGCCCTAAAATTCGAGAAATGCTTCGTATCTATTACAGCTTTACATCTTTGGAATCAGCTTTACATGCCGAATTTAGTCGTACGAATAATTGTGTAAAATTTGTTTTAGATCAGCTGAAAACGATAGAAAGCTTTCTTGCCAGGCTCTCTGGCCTCAGAAAGTGTCTTAATGCAAACGTAAAACAACGTATGTCGCTGAAAACGTGGCAAAACCACGTATGTCGTTTTTTTCTTCTTCACATGCTGATATTTGCGAAAACACGCATGTCAATTACCTTAACATACGCGTTTATGCCCTGAATATCTACCGTAGTGGTCTGTATTAAAGGGAGATAATGACCTTTCGATTTTGTTAGCAACAACTTATTTGGCTACCGTTATGGTATTCAAATGTTGTGATCGATTTTTTTTTGGGGGGGGGGGGTGGTAAAAGCGACTCAAGAAAAAGAGAACACGAAAAATGTGCAAAATGGAACATAGTTAAACACTAGAATTAACATAGGTTTTATTATCTGTTTGATTTTCACAACAGTCAAATGCAACGGCTACCATGTCCCCTATCGTATTATTAGGCTTTCCATCAAATCATTTAAGCCCATTTTGGAGTATATACATATACACGCAATCACTGCGTTCCATAACAATTTCAAGCCAAGGAGCGCATAACTATCCAATTTTAGCATATTTTACCTCATTTGACCTTGGAGATATTAACATAGGCTAGGGTCATGGAATTTTCACAAAACAGATTCCCCACAGAACCTCTCCACCCTACTATTTTCGTTATTGTATTTCTTATCGGGGCCTTTATCTGCCCCCTTCCTCCAGTGCGTGTAATTTTCAGTGGCCCTCCAGGGCGCGTGTTAAAAGGAATGTTTCACCTTTCTGAAAGTTGTCAAATATACGCTGGTTGCAGTCGAAAATATGAAGTAAGTGCTGCTGAAAACGATGATGATATTTTTGCTCTCGAAAAATCACTTAACTTGATACAAATTAAGGGTTAAATTTGGGATGATATCATTATTGAGCTATAGGACGCCGCTGATTGGCTGACAAAGTGGGATTGACTAAAAAAAATGTCTGTCAGCCAATCAGCGGCGGCACTAGCCTAGACCCCATTTTGCAAATGGGAAATTAAATTGCTTAAAAACGGCTAAGTTTTGGGGAAAATAACCTTAGTATTTTCGACATTTCAATAACGGCCAAAGATAATGGCTATCTCAGTTCAAAACCAATACAAAGGTGAAACATTCCCTTTAATAAAACGGAAAACCTCTATACAGTTCTACCTTGCATCTCACGTTCTAAAACACATAGTAATGCACGTTAGTACACACTTTCTGCCTTTGAAAAGAAGCTATGGATACAATTACTGATTATCAACCAAACCGGGAATCACCCTCCGGTAAAGGCGAGATGACACCAGGACGTCATATGAGTCGTATGAGAGCCATACAAACATCGGTGATTACGTGCGAGCGCTTCGAGCTCGCTCGTCCTTCCGTGAAGTAGGGAAAAATGGGAATATGAGCTCCCGGACCCGGCCCGTGGCGACGCTTTTGAGAAGCTCATATCTCTGCAACCGCACGTCCGATTGACAAGCAGGCTTCTTTG
This sequence comes from Chirona hameri, assembly GCA_036785665.1. NCBI lineage: Eukaryota > Metazoa > Arthropoda > Thecostraca > Balanomorpha > Balanidae > Chirona > Chirona hameri. Next base: position 12,694 of record JAXIVJ010006223.1, read on the forward strand.
CTGTGTAGCCTCATCCACCCTATATCCCTGTTTGGGACCAGTGCTGACTCACGTGGGTGACTTCCACTGCACGTGGCGCGTGCCGCGTGAGGGGTGTTGAAAAGTGCTTTCTCGCTAAAGCTCCGCAACGGCTGGGCCGACTGTGTGCAAATTTGGTGTGTGGTTAGGGACCCTCAGCCGTCGCCTTCCCACAAGTGAGGGGTGGGGTGCCTCTGCACGTGCGCACGTGCACACCTTTATTCTATATATCAGGAACGGCTGAGCGATTGTATTCAAATTTTGAGTGGGTTAACTGGTTAGGGACCTCTCAGCCGCCACTTTTCCACAAGGGGTGGGGTACCTCTGCACGTGCGCAAGTGCGCATCCTCACCATACATTTCCTTCGCGCTCGCTCGTTCATCGCCAACTACCGCGCCTTACTGGTTATTATTGTTATTGAAAAATCCTTTGGTGATTTTGCGTACCGTTTGCAGTATGTGTTTACTTACGCATTTACTCGCAATGGTGGGGTTGTAATTTTCGAGGATTCAGTTGTAGCTACAACCCCGAAAGTATATAAAGTTCCACCCATGCTTGGAGCATTCTTCGCCCGACAATCTCGTGTGTCCGATGTCCAGGCGCTGTACTGACTGTCTGAAGCGCTCTCTTGTACACGCTGGTACCTCGCCACGCTTCTCTGCTTCCATGTAGTGACCGTTACATCGTGTCCACTGCCACATCTGTCGGAAGATATTATAGCCGGTTGGGCGCAAGCTAATGGTGCTTAACCGATAACGGTGCTTGGCCGGATTTAACGACATGATGCGCTGAGCGATTGTGTCGTCTACTTTGTTGTTGTTGTTGGGGGGGGGGGGGGGAGGAGGAGGCACCGACGTCCTCGTTGGTATTGCGGCGAAGCGCAGATGGGGCCACTCTTAACTGCGTTCAGCACTGCTGTATCTGAGCCCTCATTGAAACCGAGCGTGGTTAGGAAGAACGGCTTGAATACCTCGACGCCCTGGGACTTGGTTGGCCCCTGCCGCCAGGGTTGGTAAAAGTGCTTTCAGCGGCCCCGACCAAAAGTGGCACAGAAAAGAATGACCCCAGCTCATCTGAGGGGACATTTTTTTTTAACTTCACATGAATATCCTAACACCTCGCTGAATGCTCACATAATCCCTATGTTTTAAAAACAAACAAAGATCTAACTCTCACTGAAAGCTACAGACAAATATCACTGACCAGAGGCCATTCTTATAAAAAATAGAGCAGTGGTTCGATTAAAAAAGAAAAGAATGTCCTCAGGACCTGGCGCGGGAGATGTTTAGCGTAGAAACAGCGCCTGAAATGCAGCAGCAAAGCCAAATGATATGCAAGTATTTTACACACTGCCCAAACATAACATATTTCGAGTCCTGAGTCCGTTCTTTAAAAAAAATTGAGCCACGGAGCGATTTTTTTTTATAAGAATGGCCTCAGGTGTTACCACAAAATCTGTGAATGAATGATTCGAGAAAGACTCCTATATTTGATCAAATCAATAAGCACCATATCAAACAATCAATCAGGCTTCTTGCCATAGCGAAGCACAACTGACAACCTGGTTAAACTTACAGCAGGTATCCCCCAAAACAAAATTGCACTCAAGTAACACATACAATTGCACTCAGCAGCACTCTTCCTCGACCTGAAACAAGCCTACGACACACACAACATTTCAACACTACTTGACCATATACACAAGATGGATATCACTGGACACCTAGCACACTTTAACCATTAGATAATAGTTCAGTAATTCACCTCCCCAGTTAATAGTGTTCTTGAGGTCCCTAATACAAGAAAAGATACATAACTATACAAATGACTTGAGTCTAAAATTTGGAAAATATGTGCTGTTCGGGCATCAATTGCGCACATTATGTAAAAAATACCTCGGGTCTTTGTCGCCCTGCCGACATGCTCAGGGGCCCCTCCGACTTGCCTAGGAGCCCAGGGGTGAACAAAAGTGTCAGCCTGTCACCGACGGAGGGTCAGGCTGACTCATTTTTTGCCATTTTTCACCATTGCATTAATACAATTTTGTTAGTCATGACGGTCAAAAGAATGCTCTTTAAAGTCATCGATAACAATAAACAAGCCTGTGTCGGTGCCATCACAAAATAATATGCCATAGGCCACATGTAAGTTATTCGGAAACATCCTAAAACATAAGTAAATGGTTATTTCTTACTTCTTACAAAAAAAGCCGACCAACGCATTCGACATAATTAAAAACTACTTTGAAACTAATTTGTAAAACTAATTTGAAACTAATTATAATCTGGTGACGTCATTAAGCTTCCCCATGACTCCAGACCAACAACGGTGATAGTAACCTTGAACCTTGATTTGATTGCCCGGCCGCGACGGTGACGCCAGCCCCACCGTTACCCAGCGATGGTGACGCAAGCCCCACCGTTACCAGACAGAGCAACTACCAATTATCTTACTTGGTGTTGTCTGCAGTGGTGCAGATACATCTTCAGTCTCATTGCTTCTATGCCTTATCAAGTGCTCAAAAGCACCTCCAACACCAAATGCTTTGTTTCTTAATTTAAGTGGCAATCCAGGATGCTTGGCCTTGTTATGTCGCTTAACATTTTTGTACTCGCCCTCGTAAGAACAGCGGCCACAAGCTTGATGCCGTCTATTTGGTGGGAGCTTTGCTTCTTCCTCGTGAGTTCTTTGCTTTTTCACTTTTGCCATCTTTAGCTTTTCACAATCAGGCTATCAAAAAAGCCGAATTTAAGCAATACACACTTATACCACTCATACACAATCCACAGCTGTAACTCTTCAACGTGTTTATCCCAAACACAATTCAAAAAGCCCCGCTTAAGATCCACAGTTAATTATCGATTCAATCGAAGGTCTTGTCCGTCAGCACAATTGGTCTACTTGCTAGAAAAGAGCGAACGCACTTATAAGTATTGAGGTATTGGCGATTCATTATGCGAGTCTCTGTTTCAATACAGCCCGATCAGCTGCTGCCCTATTCTCATATATAAATAATTGTTTAGCTAAATTAACATGTAAATACCATGTATACGGTGTTTACTTAGCTAAAGAGTGGTCAAATTAATGGTAATTATTGTTAAAATACATTCAGTTGGTGTATTCAAACCTGTGACGTCACTATGACACCGAAGGAGTCGAAAAAAAACAAGCAGCGCAAGCACCGAAATTGCCGCAAACCCATACAACACCACCACAATTGCCACGGACCCACCAGACCCAGCGACAAACTCACTACTCGGGCTCCGTTTACAAAAGCCAGCAGGATTACCGGAGGTCAGTGGAAGCTGCTTTTAAATTACAACACGTACTGATTAGACAGCCGGGAATGGGGCACGGGTTATGCCTGACAAGTTACTGTGATTGGTAGTAAGACCAAATGAGTACAGTTGTGGTCAATTTTGTTCTTAGAAGTTTTGTCTCTGAAAATGCATCAAGCCGTAAGCGGTTGGCTGACTCACCGCGCACCTTCCGCTGTCACCGACGTACGTAGGCGAGTAGGAGCTTTTTTCACCTCTGTAGGGGCCCCTCCAGTCTAGCTAGGAACTCATCCGGCATGCTCAAGGGGCCTTTCGACCGGCCCAGGGACCCTTTCGGTCTAGCCAGGGGCCCCTCTGACTTGCCCAGGAGCCCCTCCGATTTGCCCAGCGACTCTTCTGGTCGGACTGCGCTGGCTGCTTTGTCGCCCTGCCGACATGCTCCGAGGCCTCTGCACCTGCCCAGGGGCCCCTCTGTGCTGGCTGGCGGCCGCACCCGCCGTCCCCCCTTGGCTACGTGCTGAACTGAAATGTGATCCTGATCCTGATCTCAGATGATGTTATCCTGATCTCAGATGGCATCAAAACGTCCCGAAGGTGGAACGACGAGCACCATTCAGGGACACATCCGCGCGCCATATCCCGATCAGGAACCTCGCGCGTCTCCTTCTGATGGACATGGCACTTGGCAGACTGCCAGAGAGTTGAGCTTACGCTGCTTCATCGCGCCCCGAGACAGTCTGAGAGAACATTCAGCTCGTCGGCCCGCCAGGCTGGCCGAAAAGGGCCCATCTGGCGGTTGGAGGGGCAGCTGCCCCCCCCCCTCCCCCCTGGGCGCCGGCCCTGCATAACGACACACTCCCAAGGACACATCGTCCCAATCTACACGAACAATGCGTTTCTTCTTTCTCTTCTTTTCGTCCAAGGCTACTTAGGCTAGATACCAATGCACAATATCACCAGCACGTCCAGCACGTCCAGCACGTCCAGGCACCACTACCAGGAACGTATCTTGTTCGCGGTCTACCAGTTATGCTTCAACAATGGCGGTCACGTACAGGAGCGTCACCAGGTTCATGAACTATGGGGGACTAATGTCCATTGGAGACATGACATTATCGCTGCGTTAAAGCAAACAGGACTTTACGATACAGGGTCGAACGACAATCTGGCTGGCAAATTCAAATCACCGCCTCCCTGCTCGACCCTGATGACGCCTATTATTAACGCCACACCTGCGACGCTACAAATCCGTTAATCATTGGCAAAATCACGTATTTTTTAGTCGATCAGCTCATGTGCAGCGGCAAAAACACGTATGTCACGACATACGTGTTTTTGTCGGTGGATTTTATACATACGTGCTTACTGCTTATGGATGCGAGGGAAAAAAACACGTATGTCTGACATACGTGATTATTCCACCAAATATATGACATACGTGTTTTTACCTTTGCATTGCGACGCATATATTTGACATACGTATTCTCGTAAAACGATTTTCGGACATAGCTTTTCTAAAACTGAAGATACCGTCAAATGAGTCATACCATCAGATGCGCCTCCACGAGACGAATTGAATGATGTACACAAATATTTGGCCAAAAGCTGACATACGTGTTTCTTCCTTTGCACGGCAGCATGGGTCCCGGGTTCGAGTCTGCATGACGAGGTCATCAAGTTTCCCGCTTGGGTCGGTGTGGTAGGCCCGCCAATAAAGGCGTAAGCTCCAACGTCAGGCGTATACGCATACAGACTTATACGTATACAGACGTATACGTATACAGACGTATACGTATACAGACGTATACGTATACAGACGTATACGTATACAGACTTATACGTATACAGACGTATACGTATACAGACGTATACGTATACAGACGTATACGTATACAGACGTATACGTATACAGACGTATACGTATACAGACGTATACGTATACAGACGTATACGTATACATACGTATACAGACGTATACGTATACAGACGTAAACGTATACAGACGTATACGTATACAGACGTATACGTATACAGACGTATACGTATACAGACGTATACGTATACAGACGTATACTGAGACATACATACGTTATAACCTATACAGACTTATACAGACGTAAACGTACTAGGAATACAAATGTAGTAAATGATACCAGTAAAGCGCCGTAATTGGCGATGGACGAACGAGCGCGATCGAAATGTATGGTGAATTTCAACTCGATCAGGAAATTTTTGTCACGTCTCCTCTGTGATCACGTCCCCTGTGAGCCTTAGATCACGTCTCCTGTGAGCCTTAGATCACGTCTTCTGTGAGTGTGTGATCACGCCTCCTGTGAGCCTTAAATCACGTCTCCTGTGAGCCTTAGATCACGTCTCCTGTGAGTGTGTGATCACGTCTCCTGTGAGCCTTAGATCACGTCTCCTGTGAGTGTGTGATCACGCCTCCTGTGAGCCTTAGATCACGTCTCCTGTGAGCCTTAGGTCACGTCTCCTGTGAGTGTGTGATCACGTCTCCTGTGAGCCTTAGATCACGTCTCCTGTGAGTGTGAGATCACGTACTATATCTGACTGTAAGACTGTTATTAATTACTGACGGTACTGTAATGTCTGTAATTAAGACTGTAATTAAGACTGTAAGTAAGACTGTAACCTGACTGTACTCTGTAATTCCCAGTATACTACATCTATGAACTTGCCTCCTGTGTCTGTGGGATGAAATGGCTGTATTTCCTGCTCATCTATCCGTGAAATGAATGCTCACCTGTATCACTGCACAGCTCCGGATACTGCGCAGCACTCGGTGGTATGGGCTTGGCCGGGGTACAACCAGTGGCAGCGACGAGGCTGAATTGACTCGGTGATATTTGATCGATGCTCGGCTGGTTCTCGAACGCTCATTTAATTCTGACTTCCCAGATGAATCCAGATGCATGATTGATACAACGCTAGCGAAGCATCGTCTTGAAACACACGTACTCACATGGAAAGAAGTAATCAATCGCTTTGAAGTTGAACAGTTAAAGCACAATTTCTTTTTAGCATTGGTCACAGATCAGGCCGGGTGAAGCCATTATCCGCCATTATCCAATGTCGGGTATCTATGTCCTTGCAATTTCGCTTCCCCAACGCCTCTGGGAAATTCGTTGTACGTTTATTTCTCGTGATAATGCAGGTGTGATACCCCAGAACAAGAATATACATTCTTGGGAGATATCGGGAAAACAAATGCGCCTTGATAGCAAGTGATTTTATATTTATTTCTTGTGCTCGGCTTCGCCTCGCGCAAACAAATACACATCAAAGCACCCAGGTCAAGGAGGTCCCGGTAGAGTCCAAGATAGTTTTTCCTGTGTGTTTTAGGAGTTCAATGAACTGGTACCTATATAGATACCAATGAGCTGACATATAGGGACAATGGCTTCAGATATTTCTGATATTTATTTGAATCGGAAATATCGAAGTGGAAGATCCAATGCAAATTAGGGAATCCAAGAAAACGATTCAAGAAAACGTCTCGTGCAAATTTTCTTGGATCGCATGATTATTATACTTTAATTGACGAGCGCCGCAAAATATTTGTTATTGGACGAGCCGAAGGCGAGTTAAATAAGAAATATTTCAGGCACGAGCCCATTACATATTTTATCATGTAAATGTTCGCCCGATCCAATAATCCAATAATTCATGACCAAATATGGTAATATTTGTACTATAATATTTGTAATATTTGTAATACCTGTAGAGTCCATTGTTACTTTCGTGTTTTTTTCCATTGGCTTCAGCATTACGATCCATAAACACATGCATTTATTGGTAAAATATGTGTAACACGTGCTGAATAGGAAACGGTCTCTCAGTTGCATGATAAACATGTTTGCTGTACTAAACATATAGGACAAGAACATGCATATTTTTGTAATTAGGTTTCTCAGTGCTTGTGCGAAGAACATGTAGACATATTAACATTTACATTGAATGACCTTTCCTCGAAATCCCCCCCCTCCAAAAAAAAATCCAACGTTTTCCTTTTTAATTTCGGGGAAAGGTCTTTCAATATTCATATTAATCTGTTATATTTTGCTTTGAGTAAGCTGATTTCTAATTGACCTTTTGTTTTAGATTCTTCCTCACTGCGTTCCATCGTTGGGGAAACAGCTAACAGCGTAAATGCATTACACTTATAACATAGTGTATTTAGCAGTGAAAGCATAATACTTTGCTGGGATTTAGCTGGCGGTCCAACACAAACCCTCAGCGTTTTCCTTCTGAAGATAGCTGTGGAGTGCAGCTGAGGTTGCCGTTAACACTGAACCAAATCCCGTCTCCCGGTTTGGTGAGCCCGAGTTGCCAATGTCCTCGATTGCACAACTCATGTTAATCGAAACTCCGACATTACCATTACTGTAACGTTCCTGCACACTGTAGAGTGCAAATATTTATTCGGTATTTGTACGTTTTCATTTTCGCTTGTATAAACGTTTTTTTGGTGATTATGCGGACAATCTGAGGCGCATTTAATTGTGACGATTCATATCGCAGACTGAACAGATAGAAAAGAATGGACTGTGTCGTGGGTTGTTGGTTTCTAAAATTACTCCCTCGTCGGAACGTTTTATAGAGTATGCACAGCTGAAGTCGAAGCTGAAGCCAGTCAACATTTTGCTGTCGTTTTGGTGGCAGAGTCAATCAACATATTTGACTCCATAACACTGGATATATTGCATTGTGATGCACGCTTTGGCTAACAGCTAAATGTTGAAGAAAACAAGTTTAGTATCAAACGTAACTTTTCTTTAACATGCTTGTTTGTGTTTTGAATTACGTTGACGTCAATATATCATTTCCACTGTCTTTTTAGCAACATGAGTGTCAAACTTGTTTGTTTTTCTGACGAGGCTAATTTCTTTCCTAAAATACAGCATGTATGGTTTTTGCTATGCTTGATGGCGTAATGCTTACGTTTACAGCAATGTTCGTTGCTTGAGTGAAGCGATCTACCGTCAGGTGAGTTTCTTCGTACTTTCAGTTTTCGAGCGCCGCTTTCGTCACTTAACATCACCAGTTAAAGATTCTCACTGCATAAACACGTTTATTCAGCAGCTGTTATCGACATTTCAGGTACATTTTTAGAACAGCCCTTATTTATCACAGTCAAGGATTAGCAAGATGGAAGTATTACACACACACACACATCGAAGACGACACGAGTCATCCACACAACTGGCGTTAAACGCATACTGGTACGTCTGAGGTGTCAGATAAAGGTGGCATAGCATGTCGATAAGAGGGTAATGCATTGTTACAATAGTAGCAGTGAAAACAATAATAATGTTAATTATAATGAAGAGACCATTCTTTGTACTGACAAAACAAAAATATAACCTGAACAAGCACCAAAATACGAGTACTCATAACACCAAGCATGTGTTATGACCATGCACACACACAATACCACACCTGTAATGCACAATACCACACCTGTAATATCCGACATGTGTTATCACTAAACACCTACATAGTACGCTCATCGTATCTGATGTGTCATGCCACCATGCACACACACATCCAGTAGCACGACTGTCACATTCAGTGTGTCACACATTATCTTACACATACCTACAATAATCGACGATCACGTGTGTATCATGTCATGGCGCGCCTCCTCTGCAGCGCAGGCTCCATTCTTACTATCTATAGGTACCTACCTAATGTCATATTGAACCTGCTTACTTGAAGCAATGGCAGTTCCACTTGCCACTTGCCAATTACGTGCATCGACATATTGCCAGTAGCACAAAGTAGCACAATGCTCAATGCAATACACTTCATTGGTCAATACACAACAACACATACAATACCCTGCAATGTAATACACTACATTGACCAATACACACCAACACATACAGTATGTGACCAACACATACCAACACAACTCATAGCGCAATGCAATCCACTGCATACACTGCAATTCCATCTTGAGTGTATCAGCTTGTGCATATATGCGTGTTTAATATTTTAGCTTTTATAGTTTATACCTTTGCATTAGTTACCATAGTCGTAGATCATTCTCATTGGCCAGAGTCATGTCAGGCGAGGCGGGGCCGCGGCCTAATGGCTTGCGGCCCTGCCTCCCCTTTCGTTATGGGTAGGGAAAGCCGACCGCGGCATGGTGGGCCGCGGCCATGCCTCTCTTTTCGTAATAGTGTGGGGAAGCTGACCGCAGCCTGGTGGCTTGCGGCCATGCCTCCCCTTTCGTTATGGGTAGGGAAAGCCGACCGCGGCCTTTTGGGCCGCGGCCATGCCTCCCCTTTCGTAATAGTGTGGGGAAGCTAACCGCAGCCTGGTGGCTTGCGGCCATGCCTCCCTTTTCGTAATGGGTAGGGAAAGCCGACCGCAGCCTGGTGGGCGGCGGCCATGTGGCCTTGGTAAACGTATTCAGTGTCAGTACTACAAGGTGTTGAACACTGCCAACGTGATAAATACAGTGAGATACAGGACCAGCGTTGCTTGTCCCAAATCGAGATACATTGCGAACAAAGATGCTCAGCGATCAGAGGTCGGGCGCTACCCCAGCAGGCCGTCGAGCCAGCCGGCAGAGGAGACTCGCCAGGTACTGACGTGTGCCCTCCAACACCCTCACCTCGTACACCCTCCTTCGGTGCAGCCGGGCGTCAGTTGGAACCGCTGACAGCCGCTCTCGACGCGCGACGATGGCCTCCGCGAGGTAGTCGCGCGCCCTGGCGATGTCTGGAGACGCTTCTGGATTCAGCTGAGGCTCCAGCCGACGCAAAGTATCGACTATTGATCCGTCACGGTAGCCGTGTTCCTCAGACCAGCTGCCAAAGAGACCCAGGTAGCTGGTGCCCGAACGAGAGCCAAGTACCAGCGGATGGGGCCCGCCCACCACCCCCGCCGCCCCCGCCGCCTCCGCTGTCGACAACGACCTCGGCAACAGCCACGCAGACGCCGCCGACGACGACACAGAGAAGTTTTCCGGCAGACCAGCTGCCAGGGAGTTGAAGAAGAGCTCCTCCATCTGGTCGGCTGTTGGCGGAGCGGTTATCCACGCGAGAACGTCGTTCTGCGGCTGGCGGCGGGCGTGGTGGTGGCGGGAGCGGCGGTGGCGGGAGTGCAGGATGGCGGGAGGTCGAGGGACGGCGCGATACGCGTGCGGTGCAGGCTGGTTGGAGTGCGAAGCTTCGGAGCGGGGACGATGGTGCAGTCCTCTGCTGGTCGTCCCGAGCTGGGACGACCGCCGCGCCGAACCGCTCATCGCTTGCTGCGAAATTGTTGCCTTCTTTTTAGTTGAGTTGCTTTCCTTTGTCAAATTTCAATTTGTTTTATTTATTGAGAAGAGTCTCCTTGCTTGTTTGATATCCCGTGCCAAGTGAAGCCGAAAGGGAAAAAATACCCTGAAAACAGAAGCATTCGTTAGTTTTCTTCAATGGGGCTTTATGACGATGCGACCGCCGTTTTTTTATCGTAGGAGTCTCTCACGCCGACCCAAGCGGGGAAATGAAATGACCTCTTCAGTAACCAGACTTACAGCCAGAACCCATGGACTCCGAGCACAACGCTCTACCAACTGAGCCATCAAGACCCCAGTAACCAGACTTACAGCCAGAACCCATGGACTCCGAGCACATCGCTCTACCAACTGAGCCATCAAGACCCCAGTAACCAGACTCAAACCCAGAACCCATGGACTCCGAGCACAACGCTCTACCAACTGAGCCATCAAGACCCCAGTAACCAGACTCAAACCCAGAACCCATGGACTCCGAGCACAACGCTCTACCAACTGAGCCATCAAGACCCCAGTAACCAGACTCAAACCCAGAACCCATGGACTCCGAGCACATCGCTCTACCAACTGAGCCATCAAGACCCCAGTAACCAGACTTACAGCCAGAACCCATGGACTCCAAGCACAACGCTCTACCAACTGAGCCATCAAGACCCCAGTAACCAGACTTACAGCCAGAACCCATGGACTCCGAGCACATCGCTCTACCAACTGAGCCATCAAGACCCCAGTAACCAGACTTACAGCCAGAACCCATGGACTCCGAGCACATCGCTCTACCAACTGAGCCACCAAGACAGACCCCAAATATATTCTTCAGGTACACATCCCATCTTATGAAAGCCCGTGGACATTTTTATCTTATCTTGATTTCAATAAAACATTTTACAAAATTTCCCATAACAGACTAGGGCTGAAACTCAAAACGAAATGGGATCGATGTGATCGGATCGGATAAGGTAATGGATGGGATATAATTGTGGCTTTCAAGACATCAGCGGATAGTTATACTACATGGGGGAAAATAATAATGGAGGAAGTTCTCATTGGGGTTCCCCAGGGCTCAGTCCTGGGTCCACTGCTGTTTATTATGTTTGTAAATACAATGGAGAACAGTATAGCTAGCGAAGTCTTGAATTTTGCAGACGATCCTAAATGTCTTCATGGTTGTGAGAGGCAAACACGACCAGGATGTTTTTTCCGGTCAGATCTGGACAGAGTTGTTGAGTGGTGAAAAACATGGCAGATGATATTCAATTTGAGTACTAATGTAAGATTATGCACCCTGAACGAGTTAGCAGCTGACATGTGTATGAAATGGCTGGGCTCAGGGTAGAAATTGGAGCGGATTGAGAGGTAAGGAGATCTAGTTGTCGTGGTAAACAATAGACTATCAGCGTCAGGCCATGGCTGTTGTAGCAGCTAGACAAAGGTTGTTTGGAATGTTTTTGGGCCATTTGATAAATGTTCCCTGCAAAAGTGAAGAGTTCATAGCAAGAATGTATTGTGCGTCAGTAAGACAGCCTTTGAAGTATTGTGTAGAAGCCTGATCGTGAACATATGATGATTATTGCTGGTTGTTAAATTGAGTTCAATTAAGGGGAATTAAAATGGTGTATTGTCTTGATAGTTTGTCTTATACGATATATTATAAGATGCAAATGTGAAATTCGCTACACATTTGCAATAGCGCAAATGAAGCCCATTTCATGCAACACAAATTATTCGTCTTTACATTGATTATGAACAATGAAGTCAATAACAATTATTTTGCATAACAAATTTGTCCATCATCGCTATATGTAACTTCGCTGTCCACAATCTCATAGAAAGTGTGTTCCTACCGCCATTTGGGTTCCGTACTTCTGTATTCCTATCCAGACAATTATGGTATACAACACGGGAAAGTTAACACATTGCTGGACACGTTTCGTCATTAACCCTATTAGTGTCGGGGGGGGGGGGGGAGGGAGGCTAAAACGCCTCCCCTTACGGTTTTTCCGCTCCCGTCTCCAAACGAGTAAAGATACGGCCATCACACTTTTTGACTTTTCCTAAGTATTCATTGGGCACATTTGGGAAGTTTTCTGCTCACCAGGGGCGGCTCCAGGCTGTGTTTTTGTTGGGGCATGTTTGGGTTTTCAGCGTGACTCGGCTTTCAAAGGTAATCAGTTCCAATTCTCTAACCATTGTAGATACGAGCCTTATGACTTTCACACCTTTCCTTACTGCCATTTGTAGACATGTTTATTTTTTTTTCTCAATTTTTTAGATTGCTCATGGGCGCCTTCAGCGACGTATTTTGGGAGGCATTTTGGGTCACTGGCATTTCATCGAAATCTTAAAGATAAGAATTTTGAACTCAGTGAACCTTCTTAGCTGTTCTTTGCACACCTTGTGATAACAAAATGGGTTTCCCACAGGCGACTCCAGGAACGGGTTTTTGGGGGCAAGTGTATACACACATGGTGTTTAGTAACTCAAAACTTTATTTCGCGGTGGACTATCTCGTGTAATATCATCTGCATGGATCGCAATTGTATTTTGTGGCATAGGCGGTTCCAGGGGTGGGACGCAAGCGCATGGCCCAATGTTATGGGCGCCTCCAGGGATGAAATTAGGGGGAGATGTGGAACCACGACGTGTAACTACATAGCAAAATATATCAACTTGAATCTTGGTGACCTGTTTTAGCAATTCCTTGCACACGTTTCATATTTTTTTTAATTTTTGGTTTCCCAAGGGCGACTCCAGGGAAGGATTTTTGGGCCATGTGTTTGAATCCGTTCACACTCAATGTGTTTAGTGCCCCTGGACGTTATTTTGCAGTGGGTAATTTCATGCAATATCATCTGCATGGATCACAATTGTATTTTGGGGCATAGGCGGTCACAGGTATGCAATTAGGGGGAATTGTGGACCCATGGCGCGACATTACATAGCAAAATGTATAAATAAGCAAAGATAGAGATAACAAAAGACAGCTCAATTTCCCTCCCCTTCCCCTCCTGAGCACGCCACTGCACAAATACAACACTGCCATAATTTACATTCTCATGCATATACACATAATTATAAGCATCTAAAACAAATCAAACGGCAACACAAATATTATAGTGACATCTTTAGATACCCCCCTTTGGGATTGCCTGAGGACGCGATTGGGTTAATCTCCCCAAACTTTAAAAGGGAGTATATTTTAGAGCATACAATTAGGTGACGAAATCCAGCAACATGAGCAAAAGCGTTCAAACAACGTCACAGGGCAAGAATCTAAAAATGCATGTTTTCCCCATGTTTTTGCTACCTTTATCCGCCCATGACAAAATGTTGCTTATTTATGAATACAGAAATGTAGTTTATACTCCAAGAAATCGATTGCCGCTTTCCCAGAGAGAATCGGGCCAGCGGTTTCTGAAATACGAAGGGGGGCCGAATAGGCCCCCCCGACATTTTCGTTTTTTATCCCGACAGTAATAGGGTTAAATACTTCATCAGCACCTTTGGATACGATATTATATTATACACACGCGAAGTCGTGTGTACACACGACTCACGAATATGTGTCTTTAATAACGAAACGCGTCCACATATGTGTAAGCTTTCCCGTGTCGTATGCCATACTGTACTTCTTTGTATTTTATTGTTCACGAGCATTTATCATAATTTTGAAAGGGGTGATTTAGGCAAAGCTGAGACGCATTTTATGTTATGGTTCCATAATCAGTAATAACATTAGTCATTGCCCAAGTTGTTGAGTCGTTTAACTCTATTTCCTGCGGGCGGCAAAAATTACGTCAACCTGCGGGGGGGGGGGGGGGGGGCAGGGTCAGATTCTGCCCCCCCCCCGATATCTCGAGAACCGCTCGGTCTATTTCGATGGGAAAAACACCACTTAATTTATCACGAGCAGATCGAAAGACAAATATACAAATCGGGGTCCAAAAAGAAAGCTTTTTGGACCCCGATTTTTCTTCTTTCAAAAATGGGTGTCAGGGGGCCAAAAATTCAATAATTTTGGGTGTTTTTTGGCAGGTCATTGCGGTCATATGTTTCGACCGGTTTTCATGCAACATGTGTACTGGTCTTCAATATATCAAAAGATAAGTACCAAAATAAAAATAATAGGCGTATTCAGGGTATGTAAAATGGTGGGATTTTCGGATAAATATGTGCTGTTCGTGATTGTTTGGGACGATATGAATGTCACATGTGGGTATTATTTGCTGTAATTTGTTAAATGTAATATATTGCGCATAGGCGGATCCAGGTAAACAGCGTGGGGAGGGGGACCATGTGCGTCATGCTTTTGTATCAACTTGCTAATTTGAGGGTGGAGCTAATTTGAGGGAGGGTACCGCCTCCCATGTTTTGTACCTGTGTGTGCCTCTGCCACAAAATATGTGCAATCCCAGTATTTATGATGCATATTTCAGTGAAAATGTATCTGACGCATTCATTGCACTACAAACTACGAAGGAAGTATGCGCCACACAACCGCATTCGTAACCATTCAAGCGTGACAGATTACCTCCCAAAAACAAGAGCCTGGCACCGCCTCTGATGAGCCGATGTTGTTAACATTTTGACACAACACGTGCAAATCAATGATGGGAAATGTCAGACAATTTCAAGACGCTAGGTCCAACGGTATGGGAGCGGCAAGCGAACACCACCGGGGGGGGGGGGGGGCAGAATCAGCCCCCCGCAGGGAATAGGGTTAAAGGGAATAGTCGTCCTTGGTAGATTCGAGCGAATGCTATAAAATGACTAAACAGAGTACGCAGATAACGATTCTGCTATTAATTTGTCATGAAACCCGGGAACTGTGGAAATTTTGATCAAATAAAATATTATACAACATGACGTCATTTTCAGATGTACGTCACAAACGCGTCACACCTACCGAGTTTATGGTGAATGGAATAAGGCAAACAGTGCGCTCATGTGCGCCGGTTCGCTTATATTGGAATGTAATATTGTGATCAGTGAGGACTCCGAAAAAGCAAGTAGGAAACTGCGGTGCGTTAGCAAAAACCATCGATTTGACGATCCCCATGGACCAGGGTGTGGCAGGAAACAATATAGTAATAACATAATCAAACCTGACCTAACCATTACATCAATTACGGTCGCAGGGACCCATGTTTAGAACGCTCAGCTCGCATTCGCTCGCTGCGCTGCGGAACCTACCGGGGGCTGTCCCCCGGACCCCCCAGACCATCTCGTAGACAACTGGTCCATGGTGATCCATCAAATCGCTGGTTTTTGGTAACGCACTTCAGCTTGCTTTTTGGGGGTCTTGACTGATCGCAATATTACATTCCAAATTACGCAGCCGCGAAGGCCCCCAAAATTGGCGAAATAGAGCCAAGGTCGGTTGACTTTAACATAAAATATTGGCTATAATGCTATGACGTCACCGCCAATCTAGTATAAACTTCCCATCTGGTATAAACCTCGGCGGTTCGTTCGAAAATCTGCTCTAGAGCCGTTGAGGTAGAGTTTTGGGAAAAACGAACCGTGGATCATATGATTTCTATATCCAAGCTACAACTCTGCTATCTCAATTCAAAACCCCATGTTAACCCGGCATTGACTGGGGTCTCAGACGAACGCCATTGACTGAGGGGGGGGGGGGGGGGGGGGGGCGGCCGGGTGCTGCGTTAAACGCCCCCCTGGTTATCTTCCGAACCAATGATTGCAGCGAGACGCGCAAAGCGGCATTCGAAATCTCTCAATGAGATTAATCTAAAGCATGCTCAATAAGTTCAAAGTGAGGTCAAATGTCAGGTCACGATCAGGTCAAAGGCCCAAAATCGACGTATTTTACTTTATGTGTCATACTTTCCAGCAAAAACCATCGATTACGACCATGATCACCCAAAGTGCTGCCAAAGGTATTATACACATCCCGCATGGGCTAAAGTGAGATTGTTGGCTAAGGTCAAGGTCAGGTCACAAAAAATTACTAGCGCAAAATATCTACGAAAGTCATGCAACACTTGTTTTATGGGTTATTTGCGACGTATAATTCGATAGTGATAGTCATTTTACCAACTGAATTAATTTACCTGAAGCTATTGTCAAGTTCAGGTCAAGTTCAGGTCACTGAAGGTCAAAATTTGAAATTGATAAATATAAAAAAGAAGGCATGTTTATGGTCCAGTTTTCTCTCAGGAATACAGTCATGCAACACTTTTATTTGTCTGTGTCTTGTCAATAAAAGCCAAAAAATGCCATTTCAAAATATGACGTCATTAGTTAACCGTACTTTAGATGTCATAAGTCAGTCAAAAATGGAGATATCAGTTTGAAATTTTGTATGGTAGTTGTCTAGGCATGGTTCTCTGATAAATCTTCTGGTTTTGTGAATATTGTATACAATTTTGATTTTGTGATAATTTTTCCCCCCAATTTTTTTTTAGTTTATTTTGGGTCAAAAACTATAATACAAATCCGAGATTACCAGTTTCTAGCCCTTACAATTTGCTATCTTTTGGCGTTTTTCGTTTGCTTTTGCTTCAAATGTGGCATTTGTACACCTGGCAAAGTGTATCTGATTTAGGTGTAAAACTCGTGTGTAGTGACGTCACTAAATTCGCTATAACTCGAGAGAAAAAAAATCGATGAAATTTTGTTATTTTTGCACACAGACGTAACAATGATTTATAAGAAGGTACCCGAAGTTTCACGTTGATAGCGCTATTAGTTTTTCAGCTATCGCGAAAATTTATCAGGGGGGGGGGGGCGTTAAACGCCCCCCAGTCAATGGCGGGTTAAGGTCGACTATTCCCTTTAACACCACGCGCACTGGAGAGTAGGGTGTCCCCCCCCCAAAAAAAACTTTTCGTCGTTGCAAGCTTGCCAAATGACACGGCGTTCTTCTCTTGGCCAATAACAAGTATGCCAAATTTCATTTCGCTCATTTGAGTTTTGGTCCCCCCTGGCCTCAGTAAGTTAAGTTGTTGACCCCTACCCAAAAGGTCAAAAATCGAAGTAGTACAAACCTCCGCGTGTGCTCATTTGAAAGCTCTTGTCGAGAAGAATAAACTCTAATTCAGTCGAAATGCTCTAAATTCAAGTTTGCGTTCTATGAGTTATAAATAGAGCCCAACAGCAAGCCTTCAATAGAGCTATATTGAAGGCTTGGTTTTGGGCTCTGTTTATGTTTCATAGAACGAAAACTTGAATTTAGAGCATTTCGACTGAATTCAAGTTTACTCTACTCGACAAAAGCTTTCAAAGGAGCACACGCAGAGGTCTGCACGACGACTTTGATTTTTGACCTTTTAAATAGGGGTCAACAACTTACGGAGGCCCGGGGGGGGGGGGGCAAAACTCTAAGAATCGAAATGAAATTTGGCATACTTGTTATTGGCCTAAAGCAGAACGCCGTGTCAATTGGCAAGCTTGCACCGACGAAAAAGTGTTTTTTGTTTGTTTGGGTGGGGGACACCCTACTGGAGAAGGGTATGCCACTAACGCGCACTGGGGGGAAGGGGGGACTTTTGTGCCTCCCCTTAGATCTCAGAAAGTATGAAAGCTAGAACGATCAAACTTACAGGGTAGGTAGGTGGTACAATGACCTACATTTCCTGAAATTTAGGTGACCTTAGGTGCCCAAAACGCCAAAAGTGCCCCCCCCCCCCAGTGTGCGTGTTAAGTGTCGACACATTTCCTCTCATTTGAGAGTAACCGATTTAATATAAAAAACGCCACATTCGTCAAGCCAGCTGCAGGTGGATGTTTCAAGAAAACTTTATGAAAAATTATGGAAGAGTCATTGGTCACATTTAAACACATTCCTTCATAGGCACTCAAGCTTTAAAAAATGACCCATTCTCACATGTTACCGCGCCCGCTGGGGTATTCAGCCGAACATGCCCCGCGGGGAGGGGAGGGCAAGGGGAGGGGAGGGGGCAGATTCTGCCCCTCGTTATCTTCCGAACCAATCACCGCAGCGAGACACGCAAGGCGGCAATCGAAAGCTCTCAATGAGACGCATCTAAATCATGCGCGAACTTTTCAAAATATAAGGTCACATCAGGTCACGGTCAGCTCAGATGTCGAAATTGAGGTTTCTGTTTTTGGGCTATACTTTCCATTAAAGCCTTAGATTGCGACTATTATCGCACACAATGCTCTCAAATGTATAATGCATCTTCCGCATAAGCAAAAGTGAAATTGTAAGCAAAGGTGAAGGTCAAGGTCAGGTCACAAAAGGTCACAGGTCTACGAAAGCCATTCGAGATGTTTTGATTATTTTACACGTAGAATTTGATAGTAGCAGCCATTTTCAAAACCTGAACCCATATAATGGCCCTCAGGTCAAGGTCAGGTCACAAGAAGAACACAATTTGAAATTAAATAATTTAAATCAAAAGGTAAAAGGCTTGTTGCTAGACCAACTTTGTCTCAGAAACACAGCGGTGGCATTTATTTGTCTGTATCGGGTCACTAAAAGCAAAAAGAAACGTAATTTTAAAATATGACGTCATGAGTTACTCATACTCAGGGAGTCGTAAGTCAGTCAAAAATAAAGATATTGCTTATAAATTTTGTTTAGGTATTGTCCATATGTGGTTCTCCAACATATATTCCTTTTTTAATGTTGGGAATTTGTGTAATTTGAGGTTATTTCTATTTGTATTTTTTGGGGTCATTTTTTTTTCTTCAAATAATCAAGATAGCTATTTTGTAGCCCTTGCCATCTGATATCGTTAAAACGTTTTTTTGTTGTATTACCCTTTGTTCCAAAACAAAATTGCCTTTGTGCGGCCTGTTAAAGTTTAGCTGATTTGTTCATCAAACTCGGCTGTAGTAACGTCACTAAATTGGCTATATCTCATTTTATTTCGCCGAAATCGCTTCATTTTTGCACGAAAGACGTAAACTTGATGTAGAAGAAGGCACCCCAAGTTTTGCGTTAATAGCGCTGTTGGTTTTTGAGCAATTTCGCAAATTCGTCAGGGGGAGGGGAGGAGGGGAATAATGTTTCTGGTGGTATTTGCCCCTCCCCGGTCAAGCGTGGGTTAACAAATAAATATGCGTTGTAATTTTTTCAATACAGTAAAATGTTGTGATCACAAAGATATTCTTATTTTGCATTAATATTACACTGTTTATTTAATAATGACATATATATATATATATATATATATATATATATATATAATAACGACGTAATTTTTTTGTTGTTGTCACAGCGAGATCGGCTGTTTGGCAAGGAAATGGACTTCCAGGTGACTGGACTGGACCATCTATGAGTGAGCATAGGGAAAGTAAAATAAGGAGCATAGGGGAAACCAAAAATAAATAAAGGAAATCACTGGTTTATTGCCGAGAGATCATCCAATAGATTTACTTCACCATCGAAAAATCGTTATCGTTGAACACCGCGGGTAAGCATTTCCCTTTGTTCAGGTAAAGACCCGTTGCGCACGTAAAACGGTCAAATGAAATACTGCGCTTCTCTAGATTCGAACCCGGGCCCTGTCAGTGACACGATGAATCACGTAACTTTACTTATTTGACACACCACAATTACAGGCCAAGTTTTGTCGGTACGGATCTGATACAGGTATGGTTGGTAAGGTAATGGATTACTATGAATTTTAAGGGAATTTCCCCTTGTCCTTGTCTAATACATAAGATGTACCAGTGACATTGTTTATAATTAGTGAGTTTTACTGGTAAATTTGCATGTTAAAGGTACGAAACATTACTACGCTTAAAGCCAATTTACAAGCCGAGTTTTATCAGCAGACACTTGCACCTTTGAGAAAAACAACATTTTAGGAGTGTTTCTTGTAGTATTCAAAAACAAAGTTTTCGTGAAAATTTCACCGAAACAATTTTGTCGTACATGGAAGGCCCAAAGAACAAGACAGCCACAAATCTTGTCATGGCCAAAATGTATACGCTACGAGTGTCATAATGTTTATTTTATTTTGGGGGGTGGAGCGGTTTTAACTTATTTTCCTATAAAGTCCTATGCAAATTTTGGAGCTCGAATGCTGGCAATTAGTTTTTATTTAGGCAATTAGTAGACTTTAAAATAATTTAAGCAGTAAGCACTTCATATTAAGTATCATGATTCCAGAATACAATTCTGGAATTAAGTGTGTATTGTTTTACCAATGCCTTGGACTCGTATTCCATGGCCGGGTGTACTTAAAATGACAGCTTTGTGACCCAAAATGACCCAGGGGTCCATCGAGTCTGTTCAGGGGCTCTCGAACCTGCCCAGGAGCCCATTGGAGCCCGCCCAGGGGCCTCTCGAGCTTTCCCAGGGGCCCATTGAGTCTGTTCAGGGGCCTCTCGAACTTGATCAGGCCCCAGTGGCCATTAGTCTGCCCAAGGGCCTCTCGAGCTTGCCCAGGGGCCCATTGAGTTGCCCAGGGGCCGGGCCTCTTGAACAAGCCTAGGGCTAATTTTTTTTCTTCTTTTTTCTAACCGCCACCCATTAATAGGTGACCAGGAGTGCCCCCGCCCTCGATCCCAACGACGCACGACACCTTAAGTTAACACCAGAGAACAACAGAGAAAATGTCGCGGCACTCCCAGCTAAGAAATGGAAACAAACATAAAAAAGCATATGAAGAGAGGTAGTTTGGGTGTTAGATGTGGCGATATAAAAGAAGGCGGAAAGTAGCCATTGTTGAAAACCGCAAATGACTGCCTCCCCCGCAACTACGTCCCAGGATATCATCCTCACTCATCCTCATCCAGGACAGGATGAGGATGCATTCATTCATTCTCATCCTCATCCTCATCCAGGACAGGATGAGGATGGATTTATTCACGGTGTTAGTAAAGGGGATATCAGTCATACAAGGCGGAGGACAAAGTCTGGTCAATTTGAAGCGTTTCTTGCTGGTGCCTCGTGGACCCCACTCAACTAAGCATAGCTTGTTGCCGAGTAGGGACCACGAAGCCATCGCCATTGAATGGGTGAAAGCCAGCGCCATTGAATGGGTGGCCCTATCTATGACCTACTTATATGAGACTCATGGAAAGCAAACACATTTAACTAACTTTTTGGACTAAATATGTATATATATATATATATATATATATATATATATATATATATATATATATATATATATATATATATATATATGTATATATATATGCATGATACCATCAACTATGCATGCACATGCATATGCATACATATGTGCTACTTTTTTTCTCACATATCTCACACAAACATATATATACATGCACATACATATACACACACACACATACACATATACACACACATATACACATATGCATGTCATGGACATATACACAGCAGCAACTGAACAACACTACGTTACCATAACAACCAGATAAAATAATCATTTAATTACAACCCAGTACTCATAACAACATTATGTGTTACTAATATTGTGAAATGAAGTTATTTTTTATTATTTTTTTCATCACATACTTGGATTGTGGTACCTCGTTAGGGCCAATGCTTTTACATATAATATCATTCCATAGTTTGGGATCGAGGCATGTTATGGTGAAAAGTCTATAATTCTTTGTTGAAAAAAATACTTCGAAAATGTTTGCTTTGTTTTGTAGAGTGACAAATTTCCATGTGTATATTGAACATATTTTGTATTGGGTGAGGTAGCTGATTGCATACCTGCTCATGCATTATGAGCATCATTTGTAGTTTGGCAATATCTTGAACTTTTAGACAATTATATTTTTTGAAAACTGGATTGGCTCTTCGAGAAGGATAAATCCCTTCTATGATTCGCATTGCTCTCTTTTGCAGAAATAATCGTTTTTTTTAGTATGATGAACATATCCTGTCCCCCAAATAAGGCAGCCATAATTGATATAAGGAAGTATGAGTGCATTATATAGCTGCAAGAGCTGTCTTGTATCTACAAAGTATTGTACTCTACACATCATGCCCACATTTCGGCTGACAGTATTTGTGATGTTGTTTATGTGAGAAGTAAATTTCAAATCATCATCTATCAACATTCCTAAGCAGGGGCCCATTAGCAGTAGAGCAATTCAAATGAACTATTTCCCACTCATAAGAGTGTGTGCTGCAATATTTGACAGCTAATATAGGTTTTCTGTTCTGTACGTACCAATACAAATTGGTAATGCGCTCAGTGCCGAGGGCCATACCGAGGATCCTGGTCCAATGCATCTCATCAAAAGTCAACATAAACAGCTATTAAAAAGGGGGCCTCACAAAATAAAGTAGCCGAAATCCGTAGTTTTTCATATCCAGGGGTATTATTATTATTATATATTTTTTTTTTTTTGGGGGGGGGGGGGAGGGGTGGCTCTATATTTTTGGGGCTTGCCCCCCCCCCCACTTTTTGGTGTGGCTGCGCCCCTGGTTACAATTCATACTTAAATCTGTATTATTATTATTATTATTATTATTATTATTATTATTATTTTTTTTTTTGGGGGGGGGGGGGGGGGCCGTTTACAAGGCGAAACAACAAGCGAAACAATGGTAAAAATGTGCAGAAAAACAAAGAACGCTCAATTAGGTGATACTTAGCCCTGGAGAAACGCTTTAAAACACTGTCAAGCTTTATTGTTACCAAGAAACAAACCGTGGTGCGGGACAGCAAGAAAGAACGGAAGGAGACGCGTTGCCAAAAAGATAAAGAATAATGTTTACAGAAAATAACACTCACTGATAAATCATGATAAACAATTACGCTGATCATAGGATTGCATGATGTGAATAAACTATAGATACAAAACTAAACACGATGAGAAACATAAGACGGAAAGGCTATAAATAATTTACAAGCTTCAAACATTATGATTACGCAAACAAAAGCACTTGAGTGGCAGTCAGCTGGCTGCCGCCTGAGTCTGTCGGCAGTTCCAGCGCGACGTCAGCGATCACCGCGCGTTAACATGTCAACATGGGCTGCGGCCAACTCAGTGACACTGGATGGCCCCGGGCCCGATTTGCGCATGCGCAGTAATGTGCCAGCGTTAGCCACACCCGATGCTCTGTACCTCAAAGCGATTATTCGGCTCCTAGGAGTTGCAGCGACGGCAATCAAAGTTCATGAATGAGGAAACATGCTGAGCTATCGATCTAGTCACATTTTTGCTTGTAAATTGCTATCAATTATTCATATTATGATTTCCAAACCTCCGTTCAACAGTTTGACGATGTTTTCCTTCAAACTGCGACAGTTTTGAGATAGATGGTTATTTATCAACATGTGTATACCTACAACATATTTGTGTTCTATATGTTGTGATATATAACTTAATGTTGGCGTTGTGGTGTGGTACGGGTATGTGAATTTTCAGAAAATGTTGCGGCTTTCTCGCCCGGGTGCATTCTTCCTCGGCTGAGTCAGCGAAGCCGCAACATTTGCTGACACATCTCATACCTGTGTCACACCACAAGTAACAACGCCAACATTAAGTTATATATCACCACATAATGCAAAGTATGTTGTTTACACAGTTACACGCAGTTTAAGGAAAACATCGTCAAACCGTGGCACGGAGGTTTGGGAAGTTGCCGCTCTACACGGCCGCCAACGTTCGCCGTCTGAGTCCTGGGAGCCGATAGCAAATTATCATACCATTAATAATGTATAGCAATACACAGAACAATGTGGCTAGATCGATAGCTCAGCATGTTTCCTCATTCATGAACTTGATTGCCGTCGCTGCAACTCGTAGGAGCCGAATAATCGCTTTGAGGTACAGAGCATCGGGCGTGGCTAACGCTGGCACATTACTGCGCATGCGCAAATCGGGCCCGGGGCCGTTCCACGTCACAGTAGCTGCAGCCGTAAACATGGAGGGTTCGAGTCTGGCTACTGGCACAAGTCATTCGGCTCCCCGCCCCGGAGGGGAGTGGTTCTCTTCCCCACCCGCGGCGGCATATAGCTATAGGCTGGACTACGGGGTGGGCGAGAACAACTCCCCTCCCATCCCCCCCCCCCAAAAAAAAACACAAAAAAAACATGGAGTAGGGAAGTACTGGATACTGGATAGGAGTCTGGCTGATTTTAGCGAGTCCGTCTGCGCATGCGCAGTGTTACAGATAGTATCTGTGCGCATGTAACGGAAGTTATCCCACATTCAGCCTACATTCAGCCCAGCCTAGATTCGGGCTACCATATGTAGTGAAAACCCTTTATTGCCTTATTTCTCCTTAACCAAGCAAACAATAGCGTTTTCGAAAGTATCAATCGAAAGCACTCATCAGCCCAAAGACAGCCGTGCCAAAACAAAATCGACACTTTTCCCATAGGAAGGAAGTTATAGGCAAACATATATTTTGGGCCTACGATTTTCTTCAAAATCGGCACAGACACTCTTCTCTACGAGGCAAGTAATATGGCTGAAGAGACCATCATTTGCATTGAAGTCTAAGGGGTCAAAAACCCCCCAGGAAATTTACTTTCCCCATTGTACCTCAAAGGTTATTTGCAAACCTGCTCGAGTTGGGCATAATCGAAAGCACTCATCAGCCCAAAGATAGCCGTGCCAAAAAAATCCACACTTTTCCAATAGGAAGGAAGTTATAGGCAAAACTATATTTTGGGACTAAGATGGGGCCCCTACGATTTTCTTCCAAATCGGCACAGACACTTTTCTCTACGAGGCAAGTAATCTGGCTGAAGAGACCATCATTTCCATTGATGTCTAAGAGGTCAAAACCTCCTAGGAAATCTACTTTCCCCATTGTACCCCAAAGTTTATTTTCAAACCTGCTCGAGTTGGGTATCAATCGAAAGCACTCATCAGCCCAAAGATAGCCGTGCCAAAAAAAAATCCACACTTTTCCAATCGGAAGGAAGTTATAGGCAAAACTGTATTTTGGGCCTAAGATGGGGCCCCTACGATTTTCTTTAAAATCGGCACAGACACTTTTCTCTACGAGGCAAGTAATCTGGCTGAAGAGACCATTATTTCCATTGAAGTCTAAGAGGTCAAAACCCCCTAGGAAATCTACTTTCCCCATTGTACCCCAAAGTTTATTTTCAAACCTGCTCGAGTTGGGTATCAATCGAAAGCACTCATCAGCCCAAAGACAGCCGTGACATAAAATCAACACTTTTCTCATAGGAAGGAAGTTATAGAGGCAAAACTATATTTGGGCCTATGAGGGGGCCCCTACGATTTTCTTCAAAATCGGCACAGACACTCTTCACTACGAGGCAAGTAATCTGGCTGAAGAGACCACCATTTGCATTGAAGTCTAATGAGTCAAAATCCCCTAGGAAATATACTTTCCCCATTGTACCCCGAAGTTTATTTTCAAACCTGCTCGAGTTGGGTTTGCAAATAAACTTCGTGGTACAATGGGGAAAATATATTTCCTAGGGGGTTTGACCGCTTAGACTTCAATGCAAATGATGGTCTCTTCAGCCAGA
This sequence comes from Chirona hameri, assembly GCA_036785665.1. NCBI lineage: Eukaryota > Metazoa > Arthropoda > Thecostraca > Balanomorpha > Balanidae > Chirona > Chirona hameri. The sequence goes on from JAXIVJ010006223.1 coordinate 38,697, forward strand.
TTACTTGCCTCGTAGAGAAGAGTGTCTGTGCCAATTTTGAAGAAAATTTTATGGGCCCCTCATAGGCCCAAAATAAAAAAAAATCCTATAACTTCCTTCCTACGGGAAAAGTGTCGATTTTGTTTGCATAGCTGTCTTTGGGCTGATAAGTGCTTTCGAATGATACCCAACTCGAGCAGGTTTGAAAATAAACTTTGGGTTACAATGGGGAAAGTAGATTTCCAGGGGGGTTTTGACCCCTTATACTTCAATGCAAATGATGGTCTCTTCAGCCAGATTACTTGCCTCGTAGTGAAGAGTGTCTGTGCCGATTTGGAAGAAAATCGTAGGGGACCCCTCTCAGGCCCAAAATATTGTTTTGCCTATAACTTCCTTCCTATGGGAAAAGTGTCAATTTCTTTCTGGCACATCTGTCTTTGGACTGATGAGTGCTTTCGATTGTTACTTTTGAAAACGCTATTGTTTGCCTGGTTAAGGAGAAATGAGGCAACAAAGGTTTTTCCCTACATATGGTAGCCCGAATCTAGGCTGAGCTGAATGTAGGCTGAATGTGGGCTAACTTCCGTTACATTCTGTGCACCCGGAGCCGCTAATGAGAGCCGGTTCTAATGCGAGTCGGGCGACGGTAGCGTTGTTGAATTTCGTACATTATTGCGCTCGAGTTGGGAATTATGCGGTAAAAAGTATCGGCATAGAAGCTAAGAAGACCGAGGGTCATGGTGCGTGGTGCGTTGCCGTTGTATACAAGAAGTTTAAGGAGAAACAGGCTTAGCTTCCTTTCCTACACTTTGCGGGCGCTTCGCGCCCGCTGGAGGTTATTATTGAATGCTATGCAATTAATTAATTAATTAATTAAGTAATAGACCATTATGAAAAGTTGAGTGTCCCATGTTACTTGGCGATTGGTATGACGCGAAAGTAGATATGATATAATGACCGCAGTGAGTACAGACATATGCATTGTGCATGGATCCCTGATTCAGGATCTCCATTCCTGATTCAGGATCTCCATTTCTGATTCAGGATCTCCATTTATCATTGAGGATCTCCATTTCTGATTCAGGATCTCCATTTCTGATTCAGGATCTCCATTCTCCATTCCTGATTCAGGATCTCCATTTCTGATTCAGGATCTCCATTTCTGATTCAGGAGCTCCACATCAAATGACTGATACAAGCTACAGCAGATCTCCGACGCCAAAGCGCAACTGTAGGCGTGGACTAAACTCGCATCTCGTAACTCATCTATTTCTCTGCCGCCGCGTTCCTTCACAGCCAAACATCGTCCACGTCACAACCACCCTAGTGAAGAAAATCCTTAAGGATTGTCCTACATATTTATGCAGGACAGTCCTGAACAGAATCCTTGTACGAAATTGATACATAATCCTTAAGGATTATCCTTAAAGATTACTAGAAAATCCTTAAGGATTATTATACAAATCCCTTGGGATTACTAAATAATCCTTAAGTATTACTTGGAAAATCCTTAAGGATTCTTTGGAAATCCTAAAGGATTTTCCAAGTAATCCTTAAGGATTTTCCTAATAATCCTTAAGGATTTCCCTGTTAATCTTTAAGGATTTTCCTGTTAATCCTTAAGGATTTCAGGGTTGGAAAAGTTGCTGTTTGCTGGTATACAGGAGATTTTGTACTCTGGAATTGTGATTGGAAGGAATTCACTTTTTTGTACTCTTTGAATAGGCAATACATACTCCTAGGAAACATGCCAAACTCATATGAATATTTGTGTTCTCAGGCACAGTAGACATCAATGAGAAAAAAAGGACCGACATTAAGCAGAAAACGATTTCCAACCTCCAAGAACCAAGTGTCTCTAAACTGAAACCTTTGGTCAGCAAGATGAAATGCCAGCGCCTACATTGTGTTATTCCAATGCATGTTTCAAATGAACATATTTATGTTTTAAATATAAACATGATGTATGATGCAGTCTTCTGTCTGAGAACAAACTGATCACAAATTATGGGTAAATCCAGACAACTCATTAGCAAATACTGAACCATGCCAGTAGGCGTAGGGCCAAAGTTAAAACACAGCTCTTCCTTAGGGCAGGGTACATGTCGCTTATCTCGAAAAGCGTCAGTTAGTGGTGTTAAAAATATCAAAAACAAACAAACAAGAAACTAAGCACCTACCAATCTGACTCAATAATCACACACCGCCGTAGAAACAGCACTACACAAATCAAAATGGCGTACCACGAGACGTCCTGCGCCGAAAATGTCTCTTATCTTCCTTCAGAAGAGATGAGGACAAGATTACACGGCTGAGTACTTTCCTCGACGAGTACCTTGTGTACCAAGTACCATTTTCCCTTGCTGGAAAAGCTCATGGTACCTGGTATTCGTTGAGAACAAGTACTATGCAAATAATCATTCTTTTAAAAGGTTAAATGATCAATTAAATGGTATGAAAAGAAAGTGCTTGCCTTCCTGATGCCAATGGGACCATTTTTGTTTTGTTAAGACGACCGCCGTTTTTAGGCGTACATAGCTAATGAGAATCCTTGTACTCAGTGTCTAGAATACCAGGTCACCAGGTGCATACCGGCGAAGTCTTATGTCCGATATATCTATCAATCGGGCTTGTTAGAGTCTAAATTAACTAAATATGAATGAAAAATGTTAGGCCTCATCAAAAAACTGAAATTCAAGAGCATCCGCCACGTGAAAGAGGTCGTATAACACCGTCTAAGATATACTCAAGAAAATGCTTGATGAACATTGGTCCAGCATTAAGTATACATTATATTAAAACGCCATCTATGATTGTTTATGTCCGATGAAGGATGGAGAAGAAACACTTCCTGAAATTTCCAGTACCAATGTCCTGTCTCTCTATCCAGTTACCAGCACAAGTGAACCAATACGGGAGCTCCAGGTCACAACCTTATTTACCATATCTAACTTAAACTTAAACTTTAACAAATTAGTTGCTTTTAACTTTATGCAAATGTCACATATTTCCATGTCATACAAATTGTCCACAACTAATTAGTAATGGATCAAACTGGCTTTTTGGTACACTGCTCAGCGTTCATTTATCAGGTCCAGACGAGCACAGGATCCTAGGATTGCTTTGAAGCCAGGGTGCAGTGGAAATTCAGCCTACAAATAACCATATAGTGGAAAATTCAGCAAATTGGCAAATATGGCCAAAGTAAGGATCAGCAATCTCAATTTTGGCACCTGCAGCAGCCTCAGCGATCCAAATTTTGATTCGCCACCTGACTTCACGATCTAAAATTGGATTAGCCAGCTGAAGACCCATCTAAAAATTGATTTCACACTTGCAATGGTCGCTACCTCACGGAATCAATAGCCATCAAAATCAATCAATACACCAAGTGTGGGATCTCTGGAGGCCAGAATGGGCCCTCGGGTCAGAGTCTGCAAATTTACTTGCGATTTGTTTGAAAATGGGGTGAAGTTCGTTTCGAGTCACTTCGATCGGCCATGGGGCCCACTTGGGCTATTGGGCCCTTTCGAGGCTCAAGGGGGATCCCCCTGGATCCGCCACTGATGACCGTCATGATCCATTGCTAACGCCAAGTGATGATAATAATGAGTAAAGTAGCACGAGGGCATCCATCAGCTCAAAAACCGTTGCGCAGACTTTGGGTAGTGACGTCATAACTCGGTGACCCGACCTGACCTGAAACTTTTTTCTGGTGTCAAAATGTTTCACATGAATCGTTCTACCAGCCTACCAAACTTGATCGATGTCACTGAAGCGGATCGGAAGTTATTGAGAATAAATAGAGGGGGTGAACGACCACGTTGTGGCGTCCTGCCATTGCTATGAATGCATTTTTGCAATTTTTTTTTCGAGGTGGTAGGATTTTTTTTGGGGGGAAAGGAGGACCAAAAGCGATGTGCCAAGTCTCTTTATAGGTCCGTGGAACAGGTTCTGAGTGTTTTTTTTCTCTCGGAAAAGTGCATTTTATAGAACACCCCTAGCTCAGTCCCGGTCAGAGACTACGTTAGGCGAATATGGTGCATACAATTGTCCAAAAGTACCATTTGTAACGATTGGAGGTAGCTGGAAATTTGTCACGATCTCCTTGGATAGCTAGGCTAGTGTGCAGAGCTATGTTTTTCAACATGCGATGCACCGTTTGTCCGTGAATGGCCGAGAGCCCGCCGTGCCCGTAAGCCGTGTCGGCGGCGCACAGTGCTCAGCTCGCGTGTCGAGAGGGGCGATTCTGCGCGTGAGGCGCGGGCGGGAGTGCGCCTTAGTGCCGACACCGGAAGCGCCTGACTTTGATGCAGCCGTGCAACCAACCAAACCATCTAATGGCTTTGCATTCTATGAGACCTTGACGTGCAGAGCATGACGAATCGGTAGACATGTCATTGGTCTGCATTTTTGCCATACCCTACGCGATAGCCCTAGCCAAACGAAAGGGGCGCGATTTCGGACAAAATGTCGATTTTAAAAAAGGCGCTCGATGGATTTTTTAAATTTACATCGCTGAATTCCGCGTGAGCTCAGCTTTCGAATGGTGCATCTCCCGTAGTTTGACCCCTCCGAACCCTTCCAACGAACCGTGCCCATAACTGACGGTCGGATTTGGAGTCGGCAACATTTTTCCGACTGACTGGCGGAGACCACCAGCTCCGAGTCCGACTCCTCACGCTAATGCGATCTGAGCAGATTATAATTATGCGAGCAAGCGATAATGCGATCGATAATGGCAGGGGCTTTTCCCGTCCGAACGATGCAATATGCATTCTGCGAACTGATCTTTGTGTACCCGTTTCAGCTGAGACCTTTATCCGGGATTTATGTGCAAACATATAATGCAGGTTCGAGGAACTTTCTGCCAGACCTGCCGGCACGAAGTACTGTGAAGTTAGCATGGACGAGGACAGCAAGGACTACCGCATCAGGCTGGGGGATCATCTCATCGCCCTGCCTGGGGCATCGTTCGAAGCGGCGATCTGCTGCTGGGCTACGACCTTCCCGGTATTGAACATCAAGTTCCCGGCGCGCAACCCCAGGAACCTGTGTGTGTTCATGTACAGAGAGGTACTGGGGGTAAACGGCGGGCCAGCGCTTAAGCCTGCGGTGCTGCACTTCGTACTTGCACTGAGTACGCGTCTACCACAACAAAAACGTACTTGCCTTTGATGGGCTCCGCGAAATCAACATGAATCCTTGACCATGGGCGTTTCGGCCAGGGCCACATGCTCAAATCAGCCCGACGAGGACCGGGCGAGTCTCCTGACATGCAGAACATTGACGAACAGCCATTTCCAGGTCGCTGTCGATCTGAGGCCACCAAACGCAGCTCCTCGCCAGGCCTCCATTCTGCCGATACCTGGGTGAGCTGCATGCAGTTCTGCAATCACAGTTTGGGGGGCTCTCTGTGGTATCACGACTCTGTGACCCCAGAGAAGCACACCTGAGCACACGGACATCTCGTAGCGTTTATCGGAGAACGGTTTGAGACGAGCATCAACATCTGCAGGCCACCCTCCTTTCTGCACCAGGTTCATCACTGGAAAGCACCGGGTCACGAGCTGTCAGCCGAGCTACTTGTCGGGCCTCAAACACAGGATCATCCACCAGCAGCACCAAATCTTCGCTACCGGAGCCGACTGTGATTGGAAGAGGCGACCTACTGAGGGCGTCAGCATTACCCATGTCCTCCGTGCGCCTCAACTGAATGGTGTACTGATAAGCTGACAACTTCAAGGCCCATCTACGGATACGAGCCGAGGCCATGACAGGAAGATCTTTGTTCTCACCGAACAAAATCACCAACGGCTTATGATCAGTGACCAGGGTGAACCTGTTGCCCATCAAATACTGGTTGAACCTACGGCACGGCAAACACCATAGCTAGTGCCTACGGCAAACACGGCAAACACGATGCGGCAAACACGATATGGCAAACACGATAGCTAGTGCCTCGCGTTCCAACTGTGAATATTTGTCCTCTGCAGATGACAGAGTTCTCGACACATACCCCACTGGACGCTCAGCTCCGTCCACGTCTCGCTGGGCCAAGACCGCTCCGATACCTCGAGATGACGCATCGCAGATCAGAACTTGCTCCTTTCTGGCATCAAAATGGGCTAGAATCGAGTCAGAGGTAAGGACACTCTGTGCCCAGCGGAAACTTGCCTGCTGTTCTGGTCCCCACTTCCAGTCTCTATCTTTCCTGAGGAGTTCGTACAGCGGGCCAGCTTATCTGCACGTGCTGGAAGATACCTGGAATAGTACGTCAACAAGCCCAAGAAACTCTTCAGCTCAGAGACGTTGCGCGGCGCTGGAACTGACCTGATCGCTTCTACTTTCTCAGTTGTTGGTGAAATACCGTCTTTATTCACCACATGACCCAAATACTCCACCCTGGGGACCAAAAATCTGGACTTATCTGCTCTCGCTTTCAGACCGGCGTCCTCCAGCCTGCTGATCACCTTCTCGAGTCACCAGGTGCTCCTCCATGGTCTTGCCGCTCACCAGCACGTCATCCAGAAACACAATGACGTTGGGTATACCCTGGAGAACCTTTTCAATCTCCCTTTGAAATATGCCCACCGAGCTGTTGATGCCGAATGGAATTCTGGAAAACCTTAGCAGCCCTCGCGATGTGTTGATAGTGAGGATGTCTCGAGAGTCCTCGTGAATAACCAGCTGGTTATACGCCTGAGCCAAATCAATTGTGGAGAAAAATGTACCCCCAGCAAGTGTTGCGAACAGATCTGGAACCTGCGGCAGTGGGTATCTGTCCAATCTCACCGCTCTGTTGGCTGTGATCTTGAAGTTTCCACATACTCGTACGCTGCCGTCTTTCTTCAGAACTGGAACAATCGGTGCTGCCCAGCTGCTGTTCCGCACTTCTTCCAAGATCCCACCGTCAATGTCCCTCTGAGGCTGTTGTTCCATCTTCTCCTCGAAAACCTAGGGCAGAGAACGGGCCTTGCAAAACCTTTTTGGCACAGTACAATCAATGTCAAGACATACCTCGACACCTTTCAGTTCCCCCAGGCCAGGCGCAAAGAGGTGGCGATGCTTCTTCTTCAGCGCCTCCAGAGAGGTGCCACGGACGGCGTGCACGGACTGCCAGTTGATGGTGATCTCCTTCAACCAGTCTCGTCCTAGAAGGTTAGTCCTCGCTCCTTTCACCACGATGACTGTCAGGACGCGATACGATGAGCCTTCGTACACCACAGTCGTAACACTATCCAAGCACAGGTATCGACTGTCCGGTGTATGTCTTGAAACGAGATGAGCACGATCTGAGCCTAGGCGTGACTTTCACACGTTCGAATGTATCTTGACCAATTAACGATACAGTAGAGCCCGTGTCTATCTCCATGTCTACACCATTTTGTTGAAAGTGCACCTTATATGGGAGGTTCACTCACCCGCTGGATGGTTTCTGTTTTGCAGCCCTCCTCCTGCTGACGAATGGAGTTGTCTGCTGTGAAGTCCACTTCCCATTCTTTAGCTGTTTCCACGGCGTTGGTCTTCCGCTCTGGCCTCCGGAACCTGGCTGGTGGCTTCCTGGCTGTGCACATTTTGGCCAGATGACCGATTTTAGAGCAGTTGTGACACTTGTATGACCCGAATCGACATACATCAGGCGAGTGGCTCCCGCCACCGCAACGCCAACAGCGAACCACTGGGTGACCTGCTGGGGAGCCTTTCGGCCTTACCTCGCACACTTCTGGTTTGGCTTCAGCTGTGCCACAGATCAGATGAGCGGCTCTGCTGGAAGCCTCTAACGCCAAACAAATCTTCTGTGCCGAGTTGAAGTCCAGGCTGGCTTCGGATAACAGCCGCCGCTGCATCCGTGGATCTCTGATGCCACAGACAAACTGATCCGTGAACCTGTCATCCAGCGTGGCGTCAAAACAGCAATGTTCAGTGGCTTTCCTGAGTGCAGAGACATAATCGGCAACAGACTGGCCGGCAGATCTTTGGCATGAACTGAACTTGAATCGAGACACAATGACAGAAGGCTTTGGCTCCTAATGCTCTCGAACTACTTGCATAAGCTCCTCAAACGATTTCTCCGACGTTTTAGATGGCGATATCAAGCTACAAATCAGAGAAAAGGTTTGCTTTCCCCATACCGTCAGTAGCGTTGCACGCTTCCTGTTCCCGCTTTGAATGCCGTAGCACTCGATGAAGTAGTGAAGTCGCTCCTCCCACTGCCCCCAGGAGACCGTTGCTGGGTTGTAAGGTTCCATCTGCAGAGTGGCCGGCACTGCTCCCTCCATTACAGCAGTAGTCGCCCCCGCTGATTCAAGACCTCGTCGCCAGTGTAGAGACTGATCAGCCTCGAGTCCTGTATTACACGCTGGTCCGGCACATACTGACTCACGCAGGGCCACGCACCCTGCTCGTCTACACCAGCCCCGACCAGTAACAGTTGGCAGCACTCGGGCGTTTGGGCGTTAAAAATCTACTACACCATGTGGTTCCCATGTTAAATCGATGATTTTCAGACGAGGCTGGCTCGTAACCTATGGAACATATTTTAAATCTGACTTCTGGAAAAGATAGCTACAAGCCTTGGCTACAACGTATTTCTTTACCATTTTTCAATTTTTCAAGCTAAAAGTGGCCAAATGGGCTTGGGGGTTAACCAATGTCGTAACACCCATTGCCGACCGTGGGTTCGAATCCCAGAGGCACCAAGTATTTTTGCGTTGGATCCAATGCATAGATAATCATGATTCATACATCATTCGTTATGCCGGCCTTTTCTCATCTCACACCTCCCTGATTGACCTCTAATTGGTGACCTGTGATGTCACAGAAGCCAAGCTAGGTAAATAGGTCATGTAGCTCCAATTATATATAGTGTGCCGTTTGCGCCGCCACAGCAACGTAGTTTTATCGCTTTTGGCGGCCGAACCCTCTGATTTTGGCACATTTCATGACAATTATTGACCTTCCATTCCTTCAGTGACCTTGTAAATGTGCGTGATCACTGGGTCAAAGCCAATATCTCATTAGCCATTATTAGGCCACACATTTTTTTGGCAGTGTTTCCACAATATTGTAATATGATATGTTGGTGCCTTTAATTTTAATTTAAATATTCGTTAATGAATGTAACTATGTTAAAGATGTACTAACATAATATTGATCTATTTCATCTCCAAAGCTTACAATCGACATGCACTGCAATGGGTTTGTGACATTAGGCATTTGTCTCTGGCGGAAAGGACATCAACATGCTGATGCACCAAGTCATGGTGGCAGCAGCCACATTCAAGGTCAGATCAAGAGGAGCTGGTGGGCAGCGCAGCCCACCCCCAGACATAAGGAAATTTAAATGTAAAACTTAGCCACTTCAGTCTATCAATGACCTGGAACTTCGATAGGATGGCACGGTCAGAGCCTGAGCCTGCACCAGAAGCATTGCTAGCATTGGGCCTGGCCTAAGAAAGCCATTCAATCAAAACATTCAGCAGTATTTAACAATATCGAAGCTATGATCTCGTTATTATGTGTTTCACAAGAAATAGTCACAACATCCCCACAAACTACTTTATTTATAATTTAGGTAGGTAACCACCTACCAACATGCCTACCGCAGGATCATGGATGGCTCATCATGTATTTCTATATCTCAAAACAAAAGCACAACGCATGTATTTCGCGCGTTATAGTTGAGTTTTCGTGACCGCTTCCAAATCCACTATAGTTGCACTACAGATACTGAAATATACACTACTTCGACTACTACGTCGTATATTTGGTGGAATTAAATTAACTAAATGAAGATATAATCTATGGAAATAAAAGTTATTGATATCAAGCAATACCGTCAATTTATAATAGACAAAACAATTACCAGAAAAATTATATCTTGTCTCATTAATTTGGGCGTTAAATTCCTTACTGTTATACCCGTTGTTCTTTTACCCTGCTCGTCCACACCGGGCCGCAGGCCCTGTGCGGTACAGTATATCCCGCTGGCGTCAGCAGGTCGGCACGCACACGGCCGGCTGGTGGAGCCGAGCCGGGGCAATATCATTACGGAAAGTACGCTAGTACATTACACTTAGCTTGCCAGGACGAGCGATAGACTTATTATAACCCTTGTCAGTTAGCTAGCCTCCCTCATTTCACCATTGTTTTGAGGTAATTTACTCACCAGCTGGGTGGTAATAAACACGCCTGAACACGGAGCCTGCCCATTCAACAAGTTAAAAAGACTGGCCATGCTTATCGGACACGCCAGGAACAAGCCGCTGCCTGGTAGGATTTAGTTGACGAGTGCTAAACGAGCCGGCAACGAGACAACTGCTCAGCATGGCAGGCAGGGGCCTGTGTCGAACATAGCCTGTAGCTCCGCAATTTAGTGTTGGGAATCATTTAACGAGGAGCTTGTTAATATTTTTTACAGTGTTTCATATGGGCTGAGGATCCGAGGGGCCCTCCGTACCCCTCGGACCAATGGGGGGGGGGGGGGGGGGGGGAGACGTGCCCCTGTGCGCCCGACCGTCAGATACGTTTTTCATAAGAGCTTTCAGTTTTCGAGCGCCGCTTTCGTCACTTAACATCACCAGTTAAAGATTCTCACTGCATAAACACGTTTATTCAGCAGCTGTTATCGACATTTCAGGTACATTTTTAGAACAGCCTTTATGTATCACAGTCAAGGATTGGCAAGATGGAAGTATTACACACACACACACATCGAAGACGACGCAAGCCTCATCAATAAAACAGGCGTTACACGCATATTTGTAATGTCCGACGCGTCTGATAAAGGTGACACAGCATGTTGCTAAGAGAGTAATGCATTGTTACAATAGTAACAATGATTGCCATAATAATCCTAATAGTAATGACGAGATAATTCTTTGTACTGTCAAAATAAAAACATTTTCTAACCTGAACAAGCACCAACATACGAGTACTCATAACACCAAGCATGTGTTATGACCATGCACACACACAATACCACACCTGTAATGCACAATACCACACCTGTAATACACAATACCACACCTGTAATATCCGACATGTGTTATCACTAAACACCTTCATAGCACGCTCATCGTATCTGATGTGTCATTGCACACACACACACATCCAGTAGCACGACTGTCACATTCAGTGTGTCACACATTATCTTACACATACCTACAATAATCGACGATCACGTGTGTATCATGTAATGGCGCGCCTCCTCTGCAGCGCAGGCTCCATTCTTACTATCTATAGGTACCTACCTAATGTCATATTGAACCTGCTTACTTGAAGCAATGGCAGTTCCACTTGCCAATAGCAGTTACGTGCATTGACATATTGCCAGTAGCACAAAGTAGCACAATGCTCAATGCAATACACTTCATTGGTCAATACACACCAACACATACAATACCCTGCAATGTAATACACTACATTGACCAATACACACCAACACATACAGTATGTGACCAACACATACCAACACAACTCATAGCGCAATGCAATCCACTGCATACACTGCAATTCCATCTTGAGTGTATCAGCTTGTGCATATATGCGTGTTTAATATTTTAGCTTTTATAGTTTATACCTTTGCATTAGTTACCATAGTCGTAGATCATTCTCATTGGCCAGAGTCATGTCAGGCGAGGCGGGGCCGCGGCCTAATGGCTTGCGGCCCTGCCTCCCCTTTCGTTATGGGTAGGGAAAGCCGACCGCGGCATGGTGGGCCGCGGCCATGCCTCCCTTTTCGTAATAGTGTGGGGAAGCTGACCGCAGCCTGGTGGCTTGCGGCCATGCCTCCCTTTCGTTATGGGTAGGGAAAGCCGACCGCGGCCTTTTGGGCCGCGGCCATGCCTCCCCTTTCGTAATAGTGTGGGGAAGCTGACCGCAGCCTGGTGGCTTGCGGCCATGCCTCCCCTTTCGTAATGAGTAGGGAAGAAAGCCGACCGCAGCCTGGTGGGCGGCGGCCATGTGGCCTTGGTAAACGTATTCAGTGTCAGTACTACAAGGTGTTGAACACTGCCAACGTGATAAATACAGTGAGATACAGGACCAGCGTTGCTTGTCCCAAATCGAGATACATTGCGAACAAAGATGCTCAGCGATCAGAGGTCGGGCGCTACCCCAGCAGGCCGTCGAGCCAGCCGGCAGAAGAGACTCGCCAGGTACTGACGTGTGCCCTCCAACACCCTCACCTCGTACACCCTCCTTCGGTGCAGCCGGGCGTCAGTTGGAACCGCTGACAGCCGCTCTCGACGCGCGACGATGGCCTCCGCGAGGTAGTCGCGCGCCCTGGCGATGTCTGGAGACGCTTCTGGATTCAGCTGAGGCTCCAGCCGACGCAAGGTATCGACTATTGATCCGTCACGGTAGCCGTGCTCCTCAGACCAGCTGCCAAAGAGACCCAGGTAGCTGGTGCCCGAACGAGAGCCAAGTACCAGCGGATGGGGCCCGCCCACCACCCCCGCCGCCCCCGCCGCCTCCGCTGTCGACAACGACCTCGGCAACTGCCATGCAGACGCCGCCGACGACGACACAGAGAAGTTTTCCGGCAGACCTGCTGCCAGGGAGTTGAAGAAGAGCTCCTCCATCTGGTCGGCTGTTGGCGGAGTGGTTATCCACGCGAGAACGTCGTTCTGCGGCTGGCGGCGGGCGTGGTGGTGGCGGGAGCGGCGGTGGCGGGAGTGCAGGATGGCGGGAGGTCGAGGGACGGCGCGATACGCGTGCGGTGCAGGCTGGTTGGAGTGCGAAGCTTCGGAGCGGGGACGATGGTGCAGTCCTCCGCTGGTCGTCCCGAGCTGGGACGACCGGCGCGCCGAACCGCTCATCGCTTGCTGCGAAATTGTTGCCTTCTTTTTAGTTGAGTTGCTTTCCTTTGTCAAATTTCAATTTGTTTTATTTATTGAGAAGAGTCTCCTTGCTTGTTTGATATCCCGTGCCAAGTGGAGCCGAAAGGGAAAAAATACCCTGAAAACAGAAGCATTCGTTAGTTTTCTTCAATGGGTCTTTATGACGATGCGACCGCCGTTTTTTTATCGTAGGGGTCTCTCACGCCGACCCAAGCGGGGAAATGAAATGACCTCTTCAGTAACCAGACTTACAGCCAGAACCCATGGACTCCGAGCACAACGCTCTACCAACTGAGCCATCAAGACCCCAGTAACCAGACTTACAGCCAGAACCCATGGACTCCGAGCACATCGCTCTACCAACTGAGCCATCAAGACCCCAGTAACCAGACTTACAGCCAGAACCCATGGACTCCGAGCACATCGCTCTACCAACTGAGCCATCAAGACCCCAGTAACCAGACTTACAGCCAGAACCCATGGACTCCGAGCACATCGCTCTACCAACTGAGCCATCAAGACCCCAGTAACCAGACTTACAGCCAGAACCCATGGACTCCGAGCACATCGCTCTACCAACTGAGCCATCAAGACCCCAGTAACCAGACTTACAGCCAGAACCCATGGACTCCGAGCACATCGCTCTACCAACTGAGCCATCAAGACCCCAGTAACCAGACTTACAGCCAGAACCCATGGACTCCGAGCACATCGCTCTACCAACTGAGCCATCAAGACCTCAGTAACCAGACTTACAGCCAGAACCCATGGACTCCGAGCACATCGCTCTACCAACTGAGCCATCAAGACCCCAGTAACCAGACTTACAGCCAGAACCCATGGACTCCAAGCACAACGCTCTACCATCTTAGCCTCCAAGACAGACCCCAAACAAATATTCTTCAGGTACGCATCCCATCTTATCAAAGCCCGTGGACAGTTTGATCTTATCTTGATTTCAACAAAGCATTTGACAAGGTTCCCATAGCCGACTAGGGCTGAACTAAAAATGTATGGGATCAGGGCAAGGTAATGGATTGGATATAATTGTGTCTTTCATGGCGTCAGCGGAGAGTTATACTAAATGGGTGAAAATCATAATGGAGAGTGGTTCTCAGTGGGGTTCCCCAAGGCTCATTCCTGGGTCCACTGCTGTTTATTATATGTGTAAATATAATGGAGAATACTACAGATACTGGATAGCGAAGTCTTGAAATTGGGCGACGATCCCAAAGGTCTTCATGGTTGTGAGAGGCAAAAACGACCAGGATGTTTTTCGGTCTGATTTGGACAAGCTTGTTGAGTGGTGAAAAACATGGCAGATGATATTCAATTTGAGTACTAACGTGAGATCATGTATCCTGAGCGAGTTAGCAGCTGACATGTGTATGAAATGCTGGACTCGGGGTAGAAATTGGAGCGGACTGAGAAGGAAGAAGATCTAGTTGTCATGGTAAACAATAGATTATCAGAGTCAGGCAATGTTGTAAACACTAGGAAAATGGTGCTTAGAATGCTTTTGGACCATTTTATAAATGTTCCCTACAAAAGTGAAGAGCTCATAGCAATAGTTTATTGTGCGTTAGTAAGACCGCTTTTGAAGTATTGTGTATAATCCTGATCTGGAACATATGAGGATGATTACTGGTTGTTAAAAAAGTTCAAAGAAGGGGATTATTTTGTTGTTGTTGATAGTTTACCTTATAAGGATAATTAGGAATGTTTTAACTTAGATAGAAAAGGCTGAGAGGGATCTCATTGAAGTCATTACATTTGTAAATGGCCAGCATTCAGGATATTTAACACGCGCCCTGGAGGGGGGCGAAATCCGCTCACCCCTAAGGGTTTTCGAGGATAACGCAAAAACGGCGGCGCGCAGCGCCGTTGTTTTTTCATACCTGTTTGGAAATAAACTACCCACATTATATAAAATTATTGACCTCGGGTCATCTCAGTTCAGGTCATCAGACCAAGTCACGTAATTACCACACCTCCAAAACGTTTGCGGTAGTACGGCAGCCATAGTTTTAGGCCAATTGGTTTCAAACTTGCAGGATTTAATAAGGTCATAGATACCTACAATTTGTTTATCTCGGATTTATGATATCGGTGATCTAAGGTCAGGGCAATTTCGTGAACGCCAGCACTTTTTTGTCAATAACTATCGACATGATACAGATAGAGCAGTACAAATGGTACCAATGTGTTTATCTAATCGGGTCAAAGCTCCCAATATGCAACATGACCTACTGGGGTCACCACTTGACCTTGACCTGAGGTCAAATTTCTCAGTTGCAATAACCTGATCAACATGAATATGATTCGAAGTGCCTTGACGAGACAAACACGATGCCGACAATCGTATTGCTTTATATGTATTAGGTTAAAGTTATTTGCGAAAAACTGTTTTGCCAAAAAATAACATTTTTTATATTTTATGACCTCTGGAGCCTAAACTATTGACCTGAGCTCAAAACTGAGGACACTGAAACGATTTCATTTTTCAAGAACTTTCGATTTTCTTCCGTTTGTTCTTAGCTATTCCCGAGATATTTGGGGGTGTTCGAAGCGAAGTCCTAAAACTGGAAAATCTTACGTTGGATGACCTCTGGTGATCGCAATATTGACCTGACCATAACAAGACCGATTTACTTTCGATAGCGAATGTCTCGAGCTATCTATCGCCGTTTTCTGCTGGTCACTATGTTGCGCAGTTTTTGGATCAGGGGGGGGGGGCGAAATCCGGCCCCCTCCAGGGCGTGTAATTATCAGAGGCCCTCCAGGGCGTTAAAGGGAATATTTGAGTTCAATAGAGAAAATCAAGGCAGAGGTCATCAGCATAAACCCATTATGAAACAAAGTAGGACTAGGCTACGACAATGGTTTTTCGTAGGACGGTCGTAAAACATTGGATTACTACCAGGGGATATAACAGCTGCAGTGCCACATGCTTCTTCAAAATAAGAAGAGCCTAATATTTTACAGAAAAACATTAGTCCATACATATTCTGGGGATTATGCTTCTTTAAAAGCTTCTTTAGAAGTACAAGCATTTTAAATGGATGAGACTAGTAGATGGGAGGTGCAACCTCAGATGGGCCCAACAAGTTATTTGTTGCACTTTTCTTCAGGGGTGGTAAAAGTGCTTTGAGTGGCTCCGACCAAAAGTGGCACATACACAAATGACCCCATCACAGCTGGGGTCATTTTTTTACTTCACATGAATACCCTAACACCTGGCTGCATGCTCACATCATCCCTATATTTTAACCAGCGCCGTGCCGGGAGCGCGGTGGGGGGGGGGGGGGGGTAGACACCCTCTCAGGTTTTTCGCGGATAGCGGAAAAAACGGCGACGCGCAGCGCCGCCATTTTTGGCACAGCTGTTTGTGCATCAGTTGTCCCCATTATGTAAACAATCATCGGGTCATCTTAGGTCAGGTCACCAGACCAGGTCACGTGACCACTAGGTTCAGGCACTAGGTTCTGTCATTTTAGCCCCCATAGATTCATCCGCATGATCTGTGATATCCCTCGACTTCGGCGCAAGCCTATTGTCACCAAGGCTCGGATTTTGAGTAAAATCGACCTCGCTGCATATCATCGTGATCTGCTATGTTGTGACTGGAGTGACGTGTTTTCATCCGTCGCCGTGACTGACATGTGGAGCCGATTTGTCTATACCGTGCGCGGTGTCCTTGACCACCACGCCCCCTACCGGTCCATTAAGATCCGCAACCCCTCGGCACCTCCCTTATCCTCCCCTACCCGCGGACCGATGGCCCAGCAAGCCGCCGCGCTTGATGCCCACGGGCACGGCTCTGACGTGTACCGGGCCGCCAACCGGGCGGTGCGCGCCGCTGTCCGCGCGGATGCGAGGCGCGATATCGAGGAGAGAATCGCGGCGGATGGTCCGGCGTCAGTGTGGCGGAACATGCGGCATGTTGTGAGCGGCAAGCAGCAGAGGTATAGCGTGTGTACCCCCGTCAGCCCCGATACCCTGAACGAGTTATTCGTCAGCGTCGGCCCTAGGGTGGCCGCCGAAGTGACCGCGGCCGGGGATGCCCCTCATGCTCCTGTCCGCCAGCCGCGTGTCGGCGCGTGCGCCTTTGTTATTCAACCCATCACCCTCGGATTTTTAGGCCACACTATTTTTAACATGTGTAACTCCTCTGCGAGTGGTACAGACTCGCAGAGGAGTTACACATGTGTATTCGTGTTTTAAGATGTCTTTTAGCGCCATAGGGCCGGTACTGTTACATATTGTACACACCTGTCTCGTCATGAACGACATACCGGATTCATGGAAGCATGCTATTGTCCATCCCATCTTCAAGTCCGGCGAACCCAGACAGTCCTTCCAACTACCTTCCGATCTCTATCCTTCCCGTTATTACCAAGGTAGTGGAAAAGGTGGTCCAGTGCCAACTTCAACACTACCTCACCCACAACCGTCTGCTATCCCCCACCCAACACGACTTTCGTCCTAAGCATTCCACCGAGTCCGCCCTCATCCAGATCTCCGACCGCGCACTTTCTGGCATGGATCAAGGCCATATCTCGCTCCTTTGCTTGATTGATTTAAGTAAAGCGTTTGATGTTATCTGTCACTCAAAACTGCTCGAGAAATTGCAGCTTCACTGCGTTGAGACTACCTGGTTCAGAAACTACCTCTCTGGCCATACCCAAAGCGTGTCAATTTCTAGCTCGCAGATCTCGGCCCATCGCACCATCAACCAGGGAGTCTTCCAAGGCTCTTCTCTAGGACCCCTATTATTCACCATCTTCGTCAACGACCTCAGTCTTCACGCAGCTGAGGCGTACGTCATTCAGTATGCTGACGACACCCAGATCCTGGTCTCTGGTAAAAAATCCAACTTTTCTGATTTAGCCGCCAAATTAGAGACATCGCTTCACTCTCTTGATGACTACTTCCGTTCCAATGGTCTCAAAGTCAATGAAACCAAATTTGAACTACTCCCTCTCGGCTCGCGTCAAAATCTGCGCAACCTTCCACAGTTCTCAGTGAAATTCCGCCAAACCACACTGTCACCCTGCACAGAAGTAAACAAATCTGGGTATGACATTCGACCGTTTTCGAACGTGGGACTCCCACGTGTCAAAATTATCGCAGAAGTGCTTCGTTTTTTTTAATATTTATTTAGTCCGAATGTTTTTGAATGGATGGATTTCCGAGCTCAGGCCCCGCGCTAAGCATAGCTTGTTGCGCAGGCCCTTACCCACAACCCGATCAAGCAGTTCCTGGCGTCCGGCAGAATTTAGAAGCGAAAGTTTTACGTGCCCGACACCTGGACACGGTCCGCCCCGCCCTCTGACGTCACCTGACCTTGAGTACGACCGCTGCCACCGGCCACAGGCCATCCCAGTCCGGGGCAAATAGCGAGCGCTGAAGCGACTCGAACTCGGGCTGCCACTACCGGGTGAGGTCAGATGTCCAGCGCTCTCCCAACTGAGCTACAGGGGCGGACTCACCGGTATCTCCCACATTCGTCACTACCTCCCGTCCGGCACACTACCTATCCTTGTGTCAGCTCTCGTCCTCTCCCATGTCCGTTATTGCCTCTCCGTGTACGGTAACGGGTCTGCCAAGAACCTCGCAATCATCAACAAAATACTGAATTTCGCAGCCCGTGTGGTCTCTGGCAAGAAGAAATTCGACCATATCTCCGCCGTCCGTGCCAGCCTTGGCTGGCTCAATCCCTCCGCTATGGTCCAACACCACACTCTGAGTATGCTCCACAGAGTCCGGCGTACCGGGGAGCCCGAGTCGCTCGTCGCGCAGTTTTGTACCAATGCCGAGCGCGATGACCATAGCCGCAGTACCCGACAGGACCACCTGCTCAGTCTCCCCCGCATACGTGGCTCGGCCGCTGGGAAGAGACAGTTTGTATACCGCGCTGCTGCCGCGTACATCACCCTGCCTCGATAGTTTGTGACTATGTTCGCCTCACTCTTCTTGTGTAAGCTGCGACAGTGCTTATCAGAAGTGACGTGATCGGAGTGACGGCCTCATACTCTGCCTGGATTAGTTTCTTGAATCTTGATTGCCGCTGTTTTATCGTGTGTATGAAGTGTGCCTGTATTTTACCCATCACTGTATGTCCTCGTGCGATTGACTTGGGCTTAAGAATAGCCCTATGACCTCGGTCATGTGTCAGGGATAAGCCCACGAAGTAAATACATATATACATACCCACCTCCCAAAAAACTTGTGGTCGTACCACAGTCACAGTTTTGGGATGATCAGTTTTACACTTACAGGATTTCATAAGGTCACATATATCTACAATTCGTTTATCTTGGATTTTTAATATCAGCGACCTAAGGTCGGTTTAATTTCGTGACCTCCCCATTATAAGTCTAAGGGGACATATTAAAATGCTTCCTATTCTAAGGAGACTCAAGAAAGCAGTCTAATTCCTTCTGAATCATGTTATTATAGGACATTATTGATGACCTAGGTGCCTTTTTTGTTCAGTGACCCCTACAGGGTCAGCCGAGGTCATCCGAGGTCACCAACAGTTTTATGTCAATAACTATCGACATAATGACGATAGAGAAGTGAAACAGACACCAATATGTTTATATCGACGCGGCACGTCTTCCCATATGCAATTTGACCTACTTGGGTCACCACAACTTGACCTTGACCTGAGGTCACATTTGTAAGTTGACCTGACCTGGTCAACACTAATATTGGTCGAAGCGTCTTGACGAGACAAGCACGATGACGTCAAAATTATTACCCTGTCGGTATTAGGTAAAAGCTATTCGTGATTTTTGTTTTTAAATAGCCCTTTTGACATTTGATGAGCTCTAGAGCCTACACTATTGACCTGACCTCAACTTCGAGGATACCCTAGCAATTGCATTTTTCCAGAGCTATCCATTGCTTTTTCCGTTTGTTCCTAGTTATAGTGAAATGGTAAAGTGTTGTTGAAGTTCCTGTGATATCTGGCAGTTTCTGGAGCGAAGTCCTAAAACTTGAAATTCTGACCTTTAATGACCTCTGGTGACCTCAATGTTGACTTGAGGATTTTTATTTTGAAGTACCTTCAAATGTCCTTGTCGAGAGCTTTTGAACGCCTTTTCCGCGTCTTTCTAGCCCTTTTAGTTTTCGACTTAGAGGGCTGGGTCCCATGTCAGTGAAATCCACTGTCCTGACAGTGGACCTCCATTAAAAAAAAATCAGGTCACTTGACAACAGGTCACTTGACGTGACCTGTTGACCTGCCTGACCTGATATTATCCGAGGTTAAAAAGCTTACACAATGTGGCTAATTAATGCCCAAATAGCAATGCCAAATTTGGCGGCGCTTCACGCCGTCGTTTTCCTGCTATTCAAGACAAACCTCAGGGGAAGGGGGGGGGGGGGGATAACCACCCCCGCCGGTGCGAGTGTGAATGCTTCCTACCATACGGTTACTGATATTATATCATTCTGATATCTTCTCTGACAGACAAGATCTTGAATATGCTTTGCTTCTGTTTTCCAATCGACCATATCACTTTGCACGCACATGTTACTTTTAAGGAACTAACTAATATCATTAATTTGGGAAATGGCCATCGGAACTACCAATTAGTGATGCGAATTTCTTAGATGTCTATACATTTGCATTTCAGTGAACAAGACCTGTGTCCTGTGCCAACCACAAACTATTTCACAGCACAGAAAACCTGACTAGCGAAGAACAATACGAAGAGCTTCATACCTCCCTATCAAAGCCATCAAGAAAACTTAATGCACTGATACAGAACGGATAGCATATCTGACGTTATGATGGAATCAAATCAAAACCATCAAGATAGCTTAATGCACGGAGGAAAACAGATAGCATATCATCGCAAATAGGTCGGCGAGGGAGGGGAGGGGAGGGGAGGGGAGGGGAGGGGAGGGGAGGGGAGGGGAGGGGAGGGGAGGGGAGGGGAGGGGAGGGGAGGGGAGGGGAGGGGAGGGGAGGGGAGGGGAGGGGGGGGGGGGGGGGGGGGGGGGGGGGGAGGAGGGGAGGGGAGGGGGGAGGGGGGGGGGGGCGATACTCAGCGTCGCTGTTCTGAAAATACATTTAATAAGATAAAAAGTAGTTTTGCTGATCTTCGGACCAGGCAAACGTGACATCACAATGACGTTTATCACCTGCACCTACGTCGCTAAATAGGCTCATCCCTCAAGTTTGGAGCAGGTTAAAACACGTCGCAGAAGAGTCTACATGGTGTTCTGAAATTACTTTTCAGCAGGGTCTCATGGGACACAAATAACGTCATGGTTGATGATGTATAAAGTAATGGTATTGACGTTTGAATCATAGAACATCAAAACACCTTCTTCTAACTCACGGATTTGCCAAGCACTTATAATATTCAAACATACTATGCATAAATATTACATATATAGCGGTGATATATGTAATATTTATGCATAATATTTATGCTTATATATTGCATCTATTGTTTTGGACCATGCAAAATGTGAAATTCACTAAAAGAATATCATAGCACAAATTAAGCCTATTTCATGCAATACAATGATTTTTCCTTACATTGATTGTGAGAAGTCGATCACCATGATTTTGCATCAAAGTTAATACGTTGACCATCACCGCTATATATGTAATATTTACCGCTCACAATGCCATAGGAAATGCGTACTTGCCTCAGCTTGTAAACTGTACTTTTTTATTGTGTACGAGCATTTGTCCTAATTTTGAAATCGGTTATTTACGCTAAGCTAAGACGCAGTTATGTTATGGTTCCATAATCACAGTAATCATTGCCACAAAGTTGTTGAGTCGTTTATGTGTCGACACATGTCTACTTATGTGAGAATAACCGATTTAAAACAGGTCCTGGAGGACTTCTGAGAACTACACGTACTGGAGAGGGGTTCCGCACCCCCCCCCTTAAGATCTCGGCCAGCATAAGAGGTACAATAACTAAATTTGTAGGATAGGGAGGTTCTGTGGGTAACTCTGTTTTATGCAAATTTCATGACCTTAGGTCAATATCTTGAAGGTCAAATGAGGTAAAATATGCTAAATGTTGCTTGCTATGCGTTCCTTGGCTTGACGTTGTTATGGAACGCAGTGATTGCATGTATATACCCCAAAATAGGCTTAAATGATTTGTTGGGAAGTTTAATGTTAAAATAGGGGATGATAGAAGTTCCATTTGACCTCAGGTCATTTACATATCAACATTTTATTGGGGGCATTTTGGAGACATTTTTGTTTTACTTTGATTGCCTATAGCTCAAAAAGTTTTGTATCATTTTTGTCTTACTTTAGACGACGCGCCGTTTATTTTAAGCAGGTACGCCAAAAAAGCGAGAGAAAAAGTATGCATCTTTTTTGGCAGGTACGCCAAAAAAGATGCATATCGACCGGTAAAATCAGGAGATATTCACAAAATAAAACAGGAGGGCTGGGTGGATTTCGCCTCCCTTCCCTCAAGTGCGCGTGTTAATAGAAAACCACCACATTTGCCAAGCTAGCTGCAGGTGGATGTTTCAAAGCAAATAATAGAAACAACGCGACCCTATTGGTGACATTTAGAACATTATCCTTCAAGGCACCCAAGCCTTAAAAGATGATCCATTTCCACATGTTACATGTACGTCCATTAAGGAGACGTCCATTAAGGAGACGTCCATTAAGGATACGTCCATTAAGGATACGTCCATTAATGATATGTCCATTAAGGATACGTCCATTAAGGAGACGTCCATTAAGGAGACGTCCATTATGGAGACAACATGGCATCGGAACGAACAGACTAGCTCAACACTCAGCAGAACGACGTAGAAATAGCATCAGCCAATATCTTTGAAGTGCCAATATAAACGTACTTTCAAATGTCACTCATTTGTCACTTTTTTTGATAATGTGGAGACTAGTTCTACATTGATTTGCGGAAAATCGACCCAAATTTGTGGGTTTTTATCCTTTTGTCACTGATGGCTCGTGTGATTATTTGTGAAAAGTGGTCTTGATTGAACCAGTTTGAAGTTTAAGTGGTCTGAATTTTGGCTCAAATTAGCTGTTTGTTTCTAGAGATAACATTTTTAAGTGCGATAAATAACTATTATTATTTTAAGGTTCCAGCGGTTTGAACATATTTTCCTGCAAAGTCTTATGAAGGTTTTGGGGTTGGAATGTTGCCGATCTTCGACTTCAAGGTTATTTAAACACTTTGTAATTTGTATTCAATATCCTCATTAAAAATATAATTCTAAAATTAAGTTTTCAATGTTTTACCAATGCCTAGGATTCATGTTCCATGGCCTGGTGTACTTAAAAGTTAAAATGACTGCCTTAATGATATCATGGATGGCACACCTTCGATTTTGATCCCATTAATTACTATGAAAATGATAACTCTAGATAGTTATATTCAGATTCTAACTGTTCTGACTGTTCCTTGACGGGTAAGTTGATGTTACAATTTATACTTAAACTGCAAATTCCTGTTTTTTTTTGCTCGGTGTAACATCACAATACCGGAGTGTTTTTTCGTCACAATACCGGAGTGTAATGTCTCTATTTCCAGCAAGTGGGCCACAATGATTTTCTAATAGAAACAAATAGTTTTAAATTTTCTCTTCTTTTTTACTGAATTTCAGTATACAAGAGTGTGCGCTCCGGTACTGCGGTATTGTACCACCTGGAACACATTTGAGGGAGTGGAACAGCTTGCAGGAACTTAGCCTATAGCTGTGAATATGGCTATTCAAAATGATTTTCTCTGATGGAACATCACGAGAAAATTGCGTGCAGAGTTTCCGAAAACAAGTTTCCTGTTTTGTAGATTTGTTTTTGTTTTTACTGTTTTTTTTTTGGTTCAATAATACTTATTCTGTAAAAACAAATTCCTCGTAAGGTTTTAGAAGGAGTCTCACGTTTTTGTCCTTCTCTTTTTGTGAGTTATGAAAGATAGAACGTTGTTTTTATGGTTGATTGTTAATCCATTCCAATATCATGAAATGTGATACACTATTTAGCTTGGTATTTTCTAAAATGGTTGATATGTATCAACTTATTATATTATATAACTGTCAGGTTTGACAAATATCATGGGTAATATTGGAACTATTGGATATTGGAACCACACAAAACAAATCATGAGTGATTCCAAGAACAACAATTTAACGCAACATCTCTTTCCGTCTCATTGCCTTCAGGGTGGTGTATGCTAACTCATATTTTAACCCTCGCCAGTGCAGGGGGGGGGGGGGGTATGTCACCCCTTCGAGTTTTCTGGAAAAACTCGCGTAGTCATCAGCCGATTGTGATGAAACTTGCAGTACCCTACGCTTTAACAATTTGACACATACTCTGAAAATTTCGAACTATTCTATTCTCCTTTTCTCCGTTTCTCAAGATCATGTCAGGCGCAACTGACGTCCCGTAGTATCGATGTTGTAACTTGTGCAGTTTCCGAGTGGATATTGTTCACGAGCACGAGCAGATTTCCACTGAGATTGTGACCTCCGATGACCAGATATTACTTTTTTAGCCTTTGGCAGTTTCGAGGACATTTTGTGACGCTGATTTCGAATTTGACATCCATTTCAAATAATGATATGTTCCACTGGGGTCATGCACTTTCACAGGTCAAACGAGGTCACTGACCTCTGATGACCTGATATGACCTTTTTGGACTGGTAGTTTCTAGGACATTTTGTGACGCTGATTTCAAATTTGGCACCCATTTTGCATAATGATTTGCTCATTCACGATTTTAGCTCGATTATAATTTAATATCTGCACGATTTGCATGCACGATTTGGATGAAATCCGGGTCCTTGACATGACATCAGAGGTCAATTAATGACCCATGACCTTAAAATCGGATACCAACGGCTTCCTCTCATCACAAGCAACACGCTCGTCTTTGAATCGAAGCTCTCGCTCAATTAGACGGCGAAACGCCAGGGGGGGGGAGGGGTGTACCCCCACCCCCTCACTGCACGGTTGTGAAGGTATCGGACACTGCACAGGCGAGGATAACCGTACGGCTATCAATGGTATACCAATGGTAACATTCCGATGGGATTAATGTCATGTTTAGATACTATTATTAAAGGCGCATTAAAGGCGCATACGATACAAAAATGACAACATAATACAAATACAGAACAACACAGGACAGGACAACAATGACACATGACAACACAGGACAGGACAATACAGGACAATTCAGGACAGTAATGACAGCTATACATGCACGCACACTACCGTATGAAAGCAAGAGTGTGGTTAAACACTGGACAAGGACACGTTTACTGTATATCTTACCGGTGTTGCTTTTACCGGTGTTGCCGTGTCGAAAGGGGAGGAATCACACGACGTGGCCAGTTTTATAGTCTCGTTATCATAGAGGGCGCGGCGATAGAGCGCTGATAGTGCAGACAAAGACACTAGAGATGCAGGCTCTCAATAGTGCAGACAAAGGCACAAGAGGAGCAGGCTCTCAATAGTGCAGACAAAGACACTAGAGGTGCAGGCTCTCAATAGTTCAGACAAAGGCACTAGAGGTGCAGGCTCTCAATAGTGCAGACAAAGACACTAGAGGTGCAGGCTCTCAATAGTGCAGACAAAGACACTAGAGGTGCAGGCTCTCAATAGTGCAGACAAAGACACTAGAGGTGCAGGCTCTCAATAGTGCAAGACAAAGACACTAGAGGAGCAGGCTCTCAATAGTGCAGACAAAGCCACTAGAGGAGCAGGCTCTCAATAGTGCAGACAAAGACACTAGAGGAGCAGGCTCTCAATAGTGCAAGACAAAGACACTAGAGGTGCAGGCTCTCAATAGTGCAGACAAAGACACTAGAGGAGCAGGCTCTCAATAGTGCAGACAAAGACACTAGAGGAGCAGGCTCTCAATAGTGCAAGACAAAGACACTAGAGGTGCAGGCTCTCAATAGTGCAAGACAAAGACACTAGAGGAGCAGGCTCTCAATAGTGCAAGACAAATACACTAGAGGAGCAGGCTCTCAATAGTGCAGACAAAGACACAAGAGGAGCAGGGTCTCATGCGACATTGGAACCACACAAAGCCAATCATATACACATGTTCGTCGGTCAAGCCTAGGATGTAAATCAGTTTAGCAGCGAAGACTGGCCCGAATAGTTAACGCGTGCCGTGCCCGTGCTCGGCACCAACTTAGCCGTCCCGGGAGGGGGGGGGGGGGGGGGGGGGTGTAGACACCCCCTTCAAACTCGAAAACTAAAAGGGCTAGAAAGACGCAAAAAAGCGCGTTCGAAAACTCTCGACAAGCAAATTCGACAGTACTTCTGCTATTTTGTTCCTAAAGCCAATATTGAGGTCACCAGAGGTCATCAAAGGTCAAATTTTCTAGTTTTAGGACTCCGCTCCAGAAACCCTCAGATATCACAGCAACTAAGATAGCTAGGAACAAACGGAAAACAGCAATGCAAAATATGGAAACATGCAATCGAATAAGTGATTTTAGCTCAGGTCAATAGTTTAGGCTTTAGAGCTCATCAAATGTCAAAAAGGCTATTTTTTACAAATAAGTTTTTCACGAATAGATTTTAGCCTAATAACGACAAGACAATAAGTTTGATTCCATCGTGTTTGTCTCGTCAAGGCGCTTCGACTCATGCTAGTGTTGACCAGGTCAGGTCAACTTACAAATGTGACCTCAGGTCAAGGTCAAGTTGTGGTAACCCAAGTAGGTCATGTTGCATATGGGAAGACGTATCTCGGTGAGACAAACACATTGTGTCGGTTTCACTTATCTATCATAATTATGTCGAGAGTTATTGACATACAACTGTTGGTGACCTCGGATGACCTCGGCTGACCCTGTACGGGTCAGTGAACAAAAATGGCACATAGGTCATCAATAATGGCCTATAATAACATGATCCGGAAGGAATTAGACTGATATCTTGCGTATCCTTGTAATAGGAAGCATTTTAATATTTCCCCATTGACTTATAATGGGGAGGTCACGAAATTGACCCGACATTCGGTCACTGATATACAAAAATCCAAGATATACGAATTGTAGATACGTATAACCTTATGAAATCCTGTAAGTGTAAAACCGATCATTCATCCAAAAGCTGTGACTGTGGTACGACCACAAGTTTTTTTTTTTGGAGGTGGGGTCACGTGACCTGGTCTGGTGACCTGACCTGAGATGACCCAATGTATTTTTGTTTTGCATACTGTGCGCAATTGATGACCCGACAGCTTTGCTAAAAACGGCGGCGCTGCGCGCCGCCGTTTTTTTGCTATCCCCGAAAAACCTGAGGGGGCGGGGGGGGGGGGGGGGGTCTAAACACCCACCGGCACGGAGCGGGTTAATGTAGGTTTAATTTCAATGTTACTGACATTGCGCCGTAAATATATATGACCAGACATACCTACAAACCAATCGATTAACTCAGGCACACTTAATAGCACATATTCTTATTTCACTGGCACAATTACGACTCAATACAGCTCATATCCCCCACAAGTTGCACCTAGATTTACCAAGCAGATCGCATTGTAAATCAGGATGAATACAGTTTGGTTGGATAAATCTGAGTCATTTCGTGCGCTTTAAATGTTGCAGCTCTGACGGCCGTACACCCTGATCCCGAGGTTTCCGACGGCTGGGGTCGGTGTACTTCATTTCCTCAAATGACACAAACAAAATACTGAAATTTTGATCTGGGATGAAGGAATTTCCCTAGTTACAAAGTTTCTTCGTCTGAGTTATATTTATATTGATGATCTGCTTGGCTTGTGAGCTGTTGGGACTTGTGTTAAAATAACTTGATGATTTTGTGACTATCAATTTTATTTTTAGTATTTCACACACTATTCGAAATACGTGCTATGGAAAAGCATGTAGAACATGTGTCGGCACTAATACACAGTGGTTGACGACAGGGGCGTTGGAACTATGTTCAAGTTGGGGGGGGGGGGGGGAGGCAGGAGGCATTCTGAAGTCGATTATTTCCATGCAACGCCCATAGGCGTAATGTTAAAATCCAAAATGTTGGGGGGCGGCTGGCCCCCCTGCCCCCCGGCTCCTACGCCTATGGTTGACGACCGTACTCTTGGAATATCCAAAACAAGAAGTGTCCCTTACCCGTGGCCGGTGGCGGACCACTAACTAGATTACAAATGTCGCTGTCTCAACTGTAATATAGATGTCGCTGTCTCTGCTGTAATATAGATGTCGCTAACAATCTTCCCATAGGTGAAAATAAATCAGTGTTTCTAAAATATAAGGAACCATTCATGCATATGCATTTAGGCATGCCTTTCATATCGTTAGGTGTGCCGTCCACAATGACGGATTGATGCAATGACAATATTTTTAGTGTTGCAAATTGAATGGTCTTCTGAAGACAGTACATGACCGAAAATATATTTTGAACCTATTTTTTACTTTCTAATGAACTTGTGACAACTATTTCGAATAATCTTTCGGTTATAAATGATGTTGAACCTGGTATTGAACATGCAGAAACGTCCATTCTTTACCACCTTCAGGCATTTAAGTATCATGTCTGAAATGTTTTAAGGTGACCGCTTCAGGAGATCGTCTGATATCTAAGAGCGGTCAATAATTATCAAGGGCGGATCCAGTCGGCCGTGTGTGTGTGTGTGTGTGTGTGTGTGTGTGTGTGTGTGTGTGTGTGTGTGTGTGTGTGTGTTGTGTGTGTGTGTGTTGTGTGTGTGTGTGTGTGTGTGAGTGTGTGTGTGTGTGTGTGTGTGTGTGTGTGTGTGTGTGTGTGTGTGTGTGTGTGTGTGTGTGTGTGTGTGTGTGTGTTGTGTGTGTGTGTGTGTGTGTGTGTGTTGTGTGTGTGTGTGTGTGTGTGTGTGTGTGTGTTTGTGTGTGTGTGTGTGTGTGTGAGTGTGTGTGTGTTGTGTGTGTGTGTGTTGTGTGTGTGGTGTGTGTGTGTGTGTGTGTGTGTGTGTGTGTGTGTGTGTGTGTGTGTGTTGTGTGTGTGTGTGTGTGTGTGTGTGTGTGTGTGTGTGTGTGTGTGTGTGTGTGTTGTGTGTGTGTGTGTGTGTGTGTGTTGTGTGTGTGTGTGTGTGTGTGTGTGTGTTGTGTGTGTGTGTGTGTGTGTGTGTGTGTGTGTGTGTGTGTGTGTGTGTGTGTGTGTGTGTGTGTGTGTGTGTGTGTTGTGTGTGTGTGTGTGTGTGTGTGTGTGTGTGTGTGTGTGTGTGTGTGTTGTGTGTGTGTGTGTGTGTGTGTGTGTGTGTGTGTGTGTGTGTGTGGTGTGTGTGTGTGTGTGTGTGTGTGTGTGTGTGTGTGTGTGTGTGTGTGTGTGTGTGTGTGTGTGTGTGTGTGTGTGTGGTTGTGTGTGTGTGTGTGTGTGTGTGTGTGTGTGTGTGTGTGTGTGTGTGTGTGTGTGTGTGTGTGTGTGTGTGTGTGTGTGTGTGTGGTTGTGGTGTGTGTGTGTGTGTGTGTGTGTGTGTGTGTGTGTGTGTGTGTGTGTGTGTGTGTGTGTTGGTGTGTGGGTGTGTGTGTGTGTGTGGTGTGTGTGTGTGTGTGTGTGTGTGTGTGTGGTGTGTGTGTGTGTGTGTGTGTGTGGTGGTGTGTGTGTGTGTGTGTGTGTGGTGTTGTGTGTGTGTGTGTGTGTGTGGTGTGTGTGTGTTGTGGTGTGTGTGTGTTGGTGTGTGTGTGTGTGTGTGTGTGTGTGTGTGTGTGTGGTGTGTGTGGGTGTGTGTGGTGTGTGTGTGTGTGTGTGTGTGTG
>JAXIVJ010006224.1:0-68261 GCA_036785665.1 Chirona hameri
AGGTCAAATTTTTAAGTTGACATAACCTGGTCAACACTAATGAGTCGAAGCGCCTTGACGAGATAAACACGATGGCACCAAAATTATCACATTGTCCTTATTAGGAAAAAAGCTATTAGTGAAAAACTGTTTTGTAAAAAAATACTCTTTTTGACATTTGATGAGCTCTGGAGCCTAAACTATTGACCTGAGCTAAAATATGAGGACACCTCGTCGATTTGATTTTTCAATAGCTTTCCAGTGCTTGTTTCCGGTTGTTCCTATCTATCATAGTTCCTGTGATATCTGGAATTTTCTGGAACGAAGTCATACAACTGGAAAATGTGACCCTTGATGACCTCTGGTGACCTCAATATTGACCTGAGGAAAACAATATCCGAAGTACGTTCGAATGTGCTTGTCGAGAGCTTTCGAACGCCTTTTTCCGCGTCTTTCTAGCCCTTTTAGTTTCCGAGGTTAGAGGGGGGGGGGGGGGGGTGGTGGTGTCTAACCCCCCGGCACGGTGAAGGTGGCGCCGAGCACCGGCACAGCGCGGGTTAACACGTAATAGTGAAGTCCACAACATTGACAAACAAGCTGGGACGACCAGTCCAACATATCCGGAGCAGCGTGCGATTTCAATTAGAAGTATCTGGCAGTTTGTCGGCATTTCCTGGTATGCCACATTAGCTGGAATCCATTAACTCTACATGCATCATCAAACTTTTGCCAGGCATTACATAGGCCTCCGTACCCAAATTAGTACACAGACTACTCCACCTTACCTGCAGCTCGTAGTCCTCTGCTTCTGTGTTGGAGGTGACCTTGCAGGCGATCTCCCGGGCGTCTGGGGTGAGCGTGCGGGCCACCTGGGTCACCACCTGACCCTGCCTCAGGTCACTGTCGTCACCAGACACGTTCAGCAGGATACCTGCCGATTGCAGCGCACACACCGACCGGTCAGCCAGCTGCTGGAGTGAAGCACACGGGGAACACGACAAACGGTGCAGTGCTCAACACTCAGTTGTCGAACCAACACAGCCAGAACTTCCCATCCATGCAATGTTGTATAATGTAAACAAAGAACATATTTACTACATACATGTATCATATTTATATCCATTTTTTTTTGGTTTGGTTAGGATAAGGCCGCTTCGGTCTACTTGAACCATTGGGCAGCCATGGGATGAAGGAGAAGGGGTAAAGTGGGTCAAAATGGACGCCGACCGGGCAACCGCCCATGGACAGGCCCTTCCCCGCAGCGCGAAGCTGCGAGGAGAGCCCACGCCATGCAGACGGCCACCACTCCCGGGGGGCAGCTCGAGGCCACCACATGCCCGGTGGCCAGCGACCACCAGACCCGGGGCAACGTGGGCGTGACAAAGGATGGAGGACCGGCAGTCGGGAGGATCAAAAGGGATCTGACTATCCAATTATCCATATTTTACTCCCATCAGCGGTTTACTTTTAACAGCTCTTACAATATAAGCGCAGACATGGCAGAACAGCAGCTGTTTGTCACTATAGTTCCCCTACAGCATCAGCCGGTGTGCAGCGGTCAAACTACACACGTCGGCACGTTATTCCGGAGGACAATTACAGCTAAGCGGTACACAGTACACACCGAGCGCGAGCAGCCGCAGCAGCAGCCGGTCGCTGGAGTCTCCGTCGGCGGCCGCCAGGGCGCGCAGCAGCGCCACCTGTTCCCGCGCCAGCTCCGAGACCACCTCGTTCTCCTCCGAGAGCGCGTGCAGGCACTGACCTGTTCGCACACAAGTGGAGGGGTGGAGGGGGGTCAGACATTGATCTGTCGGCAGGCACACCAGGAGACGGGGTAAGGTGCTGACACGGGTTTGATGGGAGCTGAGAGTGGAGACCAGGGTCGAGTGGAATGACGATAAAAGACATGGCAATCATAATACAGAAAGAGAAAACAGACAATAATCTTTCGGACCAGTAATGGTATCACAATACAAGTGCAGCCATGGCAGCAGACCAGACCAGTCGGTCCCGAATTCAGGTCCGCGCCGGCTCAGGGACCGTTAATTCTGCAGCTCTACAACCTACCGGGCTCAGGGACCGTTAATTATGCAGCTCTACGACTTACCGACAGCCACCACCACCTCGGTGGGGTAGACGGAGAGGTCCAGGCACTTCAGCAGGACCCGGACTACCCTGCTGTTATTCACAGCAGTGACCGCCTTGTCGCTGGATTCACTGCAAAATGGCCGACGGCGAGTCAGAGCCGGAGAGCTGCTGAGATGCGATTCTGGTGTGAATATCATATTCATGTCATGGAGAGTGAGACCGTGATATTATTGTAAGCCGCCGACCAGCCACCCATCCGCGTGCGTCCGCAAATTTGATTATTCATTTATCCCTTCGATTGACATAATCTTCATCGTTAAAAATGTTTTATGAACACAATCTGTCCATAGAAAAGATACATAACATGTTCATCAGCATCACAACAATCATTTTCGATTCATGCAGAGCTGAACAATGTTCATTAGTGAAAATAACGACAAACCATGTGGTACTCACCATAGGTTCCATAACAAATTCGTGATTTGCACGAATATTTCCGATTCTGCATCTAGAAGTACTTGTCCCTTTTCCACCTTGCGGTGAGGCTCCCAGCCGTCACTGAACTGTAACAATAATACACAAGTAAGACACCTCCTGACAAGCACTTCCGAAATCGCTTCAACAAGGCAACATTAAATACATAATTTCAATACATACAAGACATATTCAACAATTCAGTAACAAAATACAGGCGAGCATCTTGCCGAAAATTAGCATTTGCGAACATTTGGAACAAACTGATGCTGGTGGTAATAAACCCAAGGTTACATTGAATCGGAATACAATGCCATTACAAAACTAAAGTCCATTTCGCATGCCAAAAAGTCAACAGATGTCTTGTGAACTTTGCTCCTGCGCGTTTCGTCAGTCAAAATCTCACAGACTAGCTTAACAGCGGCGATGTATTACCTTGCTGAAGGCGGTGAGTAGAGATGTGAGAATATCCTGCGCCAGCATCAGGTCGCATCCCTCCTTCTCTCCCAACAGACTGACGTTTCTGCAATCACACAACAATGCTGTAATCGTTTTCCAATGCAGCAGTCAAACTTCAAAACCACAGTCCATATGAACCTTCATCCCAACGGACGACCCACATACACCAGTGAACGCAAGGCCAACAGAGATCATGGATACAAATCGGGTACATAAAATTCGCATTCAAATTCTTACCGTGATATTAATGCAAATATGAAAACGCTCCCCCACAACAACCCCTCCTGTGTTTGCCGAGCGTCCACTGCACCCCGTCCCGGCGCCTGAGTGACGACACACTACACTCCACACCCCCACCAGCCCCTGTCTTCCACACGGCCCCTGCTCCCCCCACACCCCAACCAGCCCCTGCCGATGTCTTCCACACGGCCCCTGCTCCCCCCCCCCCACAACTCCACCAGTCCCTGCCAATGTCTTCCACACGGCCCCTGCTCCCCCCACATCCCCACCAGCCCCTGCCGATGTCTTCCACACGGCCCCTGCTCCCCCCACACCCCCACCAGCCCCTGCCGATGTCTTCCACACGGCCCCTGCTCCCCTCACACCCCCACCAGCCCCTGCCGATGTCTTCCACACGGCCCCTGCTCCCCCCACAACCCCACCAGCCCCTGCCGATGTCTTCCACACGGCCCCTGCTCCCCCACACCCCCACCAGCCCCTGCCGATGTCTTCCACACGGCCCCTGATCCCCGCACAACCCCACCAGCCCCTGCCGATGTCTTCCACGCCGCACCTGCTCCCCGCATCTCTAACCTGAGCGCGCCGGCGGCCGCCTGGCGCACACCCACACAGGGGTCGACCAGTAGCGGTCCGACGAGGCGGACCAGCCGGTGTTTACGCAGCACGTCCAGCGTCAGGCGGCGGGACACCAGCTGCGAGAAGGTGACGCAGCCGCTCAGCCGGTCCTCGCTGGCAGCCGACTTCAGCTGCAAAACACGAAGGGGGCGGAGTCAGCGTCAGGAGCGGCGGAGTCAGCGGCGGGGTGGCGGCGGAGTCAGCGTCGGACACCGTCAGGAGCGGCGGAGTCAGCGGCGGGGTGGCGGCGGAGTGAGCGTCGGACACTGGCAGGAGCGGTGGAGTCAGCGGCGGACACAGTCAGGAGCGGCGGAGTCAGCGGCGGGGTGGCGGCGGAGTCAGCGTCGGACATCGTCAGGAGCGGCGGAGTCAGCGGCGAACACAGTCAGGAGCGGCGGAGTCAGCGGCGGACACCGTCAGGAGCGGGGGAGTCAGCGGCGGACACAGTCAGGAGCGGCGGAGCCAGCGGCGGACACCGTCAGGAGCGGGAGAGTCAGCGGCGGGGTGGCGGCGGAGTCAGCGTCGGACACCGTCAGGAGCGGCGGAGTCAGCGGCGGAGTCAGCGTCGGACAGTCAGGAGCGGCGAAGTCAGCGGCGGACACAGTCAGGAGCGGCGGAGTCAGCGGCGGGCACCGTCAGGAGTGGGGGAGTCAGCGTCGGAGTGGTAAGAGCGGGGCGGTGGTACGGAGTACGGACAGACGGCGTGAGGGCCGCAGTGGTGACGGAGGAGGGAGGGAGACGGCACTAGAAGCGTCGGTAGCGGCGGCGGGATTGACGGCGTCAGAGGCGGTATAGCGTCAGTAGCGGCGGCGGCAGGAGGAGCGGCAGCGGCAGCGGCAGCGACGGTGATGGTGCAGATGGGAAGGTTCCAGCACCAGTGGGGAGATGTGAGACCTCCAGTGCTATTGGCACAAATATGGGTTACAGGCCGCCGTCGGCGCACTGGCGTTTAAACAAAAAAGGAAGTTAAAAGATGAGTGAACGGAAAGTTTTTCGGAGAGATAAATAATTAATGAGAGCGGTCAGAAAGACGGTAGCAAGGATATCTTATGTCGATTACTTAACACCACACTAGGGGATCGTTGGCCCAATAACCTGCTAGCTCACTGTCCAACGCGGCGGAGATCGGCATGTTACGACGCTGTTTATGTACGCGGATGACTAATTGGCCGGTTAGCTCATTTGGTTAGAGCGTCGTGCTAATAACGCGAATGTCATGGGTTCGGCCCCCATACTGGCCAGACGTTTTCATACTTCTTGGTGGTGGTGGTGGTGGTGGTATTGGGGCTCTACGACCACGCGACTTTCGTCATTTATAGTCGGGTTTTCTCAGGCCGACCCAAGCGGGGAACCGAATGACCTCACAAGTACCCAGAATCGAACCCGGCACCCACGGATTCCGAGCCCAATACTACCGACTAAATCGACACGCACAGGCAGGCAAACAGAGGCCAGTCACATACGCCCAGTCCTTGGAGTGGGAATCTCGACCATCGTCCAGCTACCCGACTCATATTTAATTTAGCTCAAGGTATAACAGTATCTTGAAGTAAATGACAACTCATTTTCAATGAGTATACCATTTTCTGCATTATGTCCCCCAAATGTAATCTGCAATGTTCATGCTTTCCAGTTTGAACTATGGTAAAATTAACAAGATACTCATCTTACGGGTTAGCTATCGATGCCAGCCTCGTCATTACTGTGCAAGCAATGGACGCTCGATCGACAACCTGTTTCAGAACTCACAACCCACTGGTCTGACGTCACTTCGGACCGGTCGGGTCTCAGCAAACATCTTCTCTCTTACCTGTTCCACGATGTTGGCGATGCTGTCGCCCCTGGAGGCGTCTCCTGCTCCCTCGGCGTCCACATCACCACTGGCACCGTTCTCCAGCCTGCCTGTGGGGTCGGTCCGCACCGCCCGACCACGCCTTGCCCTTGTCTTACCCATCTCAATGTGCCAGAGATGGGTTACAGGCCGCCGTACAACTCAGACCATACTAGTCGGGAGAAGCTGGAAAGGCAGATGAAGGTGAAGTAAGTGTTGTGTAATTGTAATAACACAATTTACCGCATTACTGCAATCAAGAGAACAATGATAGCAGTTACAATAGCTGAGAGAACTGTGAAACACAATCAAGTACCACTTCTCATAGGAATTTGTCATTCAAAAAGGTGTCAAGCAATAATGATTTAACTTCAATATTTCTGTACCATTTACTTCAGTCCAATCACTCCAACTCTCTTTTGACCTAGTTCTGGCTCCATCCCAGCCAGCATCTATGTCATATGCTCCTGTGTCTTTAGAACAGGCGATGCCTCCTCATTCATGCTTACTCCAAGCCTCATATTAATTCAGATTGAAACTTAATACCATGAGTTAAATATTTATATAGCACGAACACTTGCTGTGGCCTCCCTGTTCAGTGTCTGTACTCTGTACCTGACCATGAACACAGCTGCTACAGAACACAGCTCATCTCATTCAAGGACAAACAACTTGTGATGAGAATTGAACCCTAGTGGACTTGACCATCCCCATTTTGTTGGGAAGAAATTGAGATGAAATAATACATTTACTGGGCTGATGGAGGGGCTGGGTCACACTTAAGTCATCAACATGAAATTGGCAACGCCAATAGTGGTAATGTTTTATAAAACACTGACTGAAATCAATCACACAGACAATGGCTGGGACTGCAATCCATCTGAAATCTTCTCCATCCAGGCAGGATAAAGGAGAGTGAAAAGTTTCAGGGAACAGCAACCCAGAACACAGTGAAATGACAGGACTATAATATCCAGAACACAGTGGAATGACAGGACTATAATATCCAGAACACAGTGAAATGACAGGACTATAATATCCCGAACACAGTGAAATGACAGGACTATAATATCCCGAACACAGTGAAATGACAGGACTATAATATCCAGAACACAGTGAAATGACAGGACTATAATATCCAGAACACAGTGAAATGACAGGACTATAATATCCAGAACACAGTGAAATGACAAGACTATAATATCCAGAACACAGTGAAATGACAGGACTATAATATCCAGAACACAGTGCAATGACAGAGACTATAATATCCAGAACACAGTGGAATGACAGGACTATAATATCCAGAACACAGTGAAATGACAGGACTATAATATACAGAACACAGTGAAATGACAGGACTATAATATCCAGAACACAGTGAAATGACAGGACTATAATATACAGAACACAGTTAAATGACAGGACTATAATATACAGAACACAGTGAAATGACAAGACTATAATATCCAGAACACAGTTAAATCCAGAACACCACCTGATTACCAACACCCCGGACCTGACAAGCGACGCGAAGGTGATCACATGCGATATCAGCGATCACGATATGATCACTGCGCAGGTCAAGGGAGCCCGTGTACGAAGACGGCATACTGATATAACCGTCCGGGCAACCAGGCAACTCTGTCCGGATGCACTCAGGCTGGATATGCTCATAGATGACTGGACTCCTGTATATAACTCTACGTGCCCAGATGAAAAGCTCGACAAGTTTCTCGCCGTATGGAACCGCAACATTGACAAGCACATGCCGCTCACACGCATCCGAGTCCGTCACCCACCGTGCCCCTGGCTCTCCGAAAGCGATGACCTTAGAGATAAGATGAAAGAAAGGGATATCGCACGCACTGACAGGGATGCGAATCCATGTGCAGACTCACGTGAGAGGTACCGGTCCTGCAGAAACGCCGTAAAAAGCGCTCAGTACAGTGCTTGCTCATCATATTTCAAGACGACGTTCAAGAACAGCCGACAAGCAACCTGGCCTAACATAAGGCGGTACATCATGGCGGGCAAGAAGCCGACTCGCACCGCAGCGGACCCCGCAGAGGGGACACGCGAGTGGGCAGACAGGCTCAATGCCCATTTCGCCTCGGTCGGCCCCGCTGTGGCCGAGTCACTGGCTGCGGCCGCGGTCGAGGGAGAGATTCTTGGGCCGCGCCCTCCCCGAGTGTGTGCGAGCGCGTTCCGGATGGCTCCTGCTACGCTGCCGGAGCTGTCGGTTGCCCTGGGACGGATGGGAGTGTCGCGGTCGTCTGGTGCCGACGGCGTCACGATACAGATGCTGAGAATGACGTTTCCTGTAGTTGGACCGCATTTGCTTAATGCTGTTAACTGCTCGCTTGTGACTGGCCAGGTACCGAGCATGTGGAAAACTGCGACTGTGCTGCCAACATTTAAGTCAGGCGACCGCTCAGATCCGAACAACTATAGACCCTTGTCCATCTTATCGGTATTGGTAAAGTTATGTGAACGAATTGTATGCACCCAAGTGGCAAGTAGTGACGTATTTACATGAGAACAACATACTGTGCCCGCAGCAATACGGTTTCCGTCCGGGACACTCCACGGAGCATGCCATGCTGGACGCAGTCGCATACGCAACCCACCAGATCGATGTTGGCCGCGTGGCCTCTTTAGTGACGGCCGACACCTCTAAGGCATTCGATAGTGTGCGGCATGGTATGCCTCTGGAAAAGCTAGGATGGTACGGGGTTGACAGCCAATGGTTTAGGGACTGGCTCTCTGATCGCTCCCAGACTGTTCGAGGGGGATCACCACAACCTCTGCCTGTGACTCACGGTGTGGTGCAGGGCTCGGTGCTAGGACCAGTACTGTTCTTGATTTGTACTAATGATTTTGCATCACATATCACTCATGGGAAAATAATTTTGTATGCCGACGATGCTCAATTTATCGATTCTGAAGTACCAAGTGACGTCGAACAACTCAAAACCAGAATAGAGAGCACATTGGCTACTGCTCTCACATGGTTCACTCAAAACAGCCTTAAAATTAATCCAACTAAAACCGAGTTCCTCTTCTTCAAAACGCGCAGCAGGAGGACTCGAGATATCACTATCCGTTTTGGTGATCACACTAACAGCCGCTCCTAAAGTCAAAGTACTGGGCGTGGTCCTCGATCCTGCACTCACCTGGGAAGACCATGTGACGATGACTGTGCAGCGCT
Source organism: Chirona hameri (assembly GCA_036785665.1). NCBI lineage: Eukaryota > Metazoa > Arthropoda > Thecostraca > Balanomorpha > Balanidae > Chirona > Chirona hameri. The sequence continues at coordinate 8,898 of JAXIVJ010006224.1, forward strand.
GCAATCATGTGCTCGTGGGCCTGTGCAAGCTGCGTAGCAAAGTGCCTCGTGAGCTCAGAGCATTTTTAATCGAGACGCTAGTTTTCCCCCTTGTGAGATATTGTGCGTGTGTTTGGGGAGGTGGTTGTGCCACTCAGAGAGCGCGGCTGCAGAAAGTGATCAATTTTGCGGCACGCATTGTATCGGACCTAAAACGACGCGACCATATTTCGGCCACTCTTTCCGAGCTCGGCTGGCCGTCTATAGAGGGCATGATTGCGGCTGCTGACGTTGCCCTCATCCATAGGTTAATTACTAGGGAGGACACGCCAGATGCTTTAAAAGCTCTGATCATGTTCCGTACTCAGGTAACGAACCACACGTCACGCTCATCAGGGGCACCCCTCCTGCAGTTACCGCGGGTGAGAACAGAGCTGGCGCGCCGTTCTTTTCAATATAGAGCCCTGAAACAATGGAATGTCCAAGACGCAGCCCTCAGGCGTGGTTGTGGCATTGATGAAGTGTGATTTCTGTGGTGTGTTGCACTCAAACGACGATGTATTTTATGTGATGTAGGATGATATCTGATGCGTGATGCGATATAAGTTTTGGACATGTTCTCTTGTAATAGGAACATGGAAAAGCCAGTTTACTGGAAATGTTCTTAATAAATCTGATTCTGATTCTGAAATGACAGGACTATAATATCCAGAACACAGTGAAATGACAGGACTATAATATACAGAACACAGTGAAATGACAGGACTATAATATCCAGAACAAAGTGAAATGACAGGACTATAATATCCAGACCAGCTGAAAAACTGACTTTATTCACTTGAAGAAAGAAGAGTGAGGGAGATAAACTGATGTTGACACATTTCTGTATAGGGTACATGGATTATATAGCAGCTCCCTTATTCTATCAATGAATGACTGGATGCACAGGGACTAACTTGAGCTGTACACACCAGGTCACCAAACTATGTATATGCAAATGTTTTCACAATTAATTATTAAAGGGAATGTTTCACCTTTGTATTGGTTTTGAACTGAGATAGCCATTATCTATGGCCATTATTTAAATGTTGAAAATACTAAGGTAATTTTCCCCAAAACTTAGTCATTTTTAAGCAATTTAATTTATAATTTGCAAAATGGGGTCTAGGCTAGTGGCGCCGCCGATTTGCTGACATCCACTTTGTCAGCCAATCAGCGGCGGTCTATGGCTCTAATGACGTCATCAGCCCAAATTAAAAAAAACTTCATTTGCATAAAGTTAAGTGACTTTTCAAGAAAAAAAATATCATCCTCGTTTTCAACTTACTTCATATTTTTGACTACGACCAGCATATATTTGACAACTTTCAGAAAGGTGAAACATTGCCTTTAAGAGATATAATGTGCTAGTTACTAGTTCAGGAAGATCTAAGTTAAATTAAGATATGGTAGCCATAAAGCATGAATGTCCCAAACCAAACCAGAAACAAAGTGAGTTGAGGGAGAATCTCTCAGACAATTTTCTTCCTAGATTTACTTCCTAGAAAGTTATATTTATTTCTTATATTATTGTTATTTTACTATTATTATTGATACTTATATAAGTAACAAGTAACACGAGTTGGAAATTGGCATGTAGTATTAAACCTTATGGTATAACTGTGATAAATTTACATTTTACATGGTTGTTTCAGGGTTATTTCTCCTGGCCAAACAAAGCCATAAGCCTTTAAGACAGAGGCTCCTTATAAAACAGGAGTTAATGTCTAAATGTACATTTATCATTTCATTTGTTTCATTGTGTTCCTTTGTACATACAAATAACCACCTATTTGACATAGGTTATTGAGCTAACAGGCATGTTTTCACTTCCCTTGTGGTTGTTACTCAAAGTTGGGTGCATTTCTGGAGAGTATTCTTAAGTATGCATGCACTAACACAGGACTGTTCATGCTATTGGTGATGTGGATAATACAGATGTACTAACAAATACCAATAGCATGAAGTCTGGCATTAGGTCTTAGGATTTGTTTGGCATTACAGTTCAAGCTGTTTACCCTATACCACCACCACCATTAAATGTCAGTTATTTAAGTGTCCTCTGTTATTGTAGTTTGCCAAACAATAAACATTCACAAAAGCAATATTCTACATTGACATAAGGGTAACAATGGCAGCCTCACTGTTACCAACATAAGACCACACCATTCAATCTTATCTAAACAAACTGGTACAAGCTTCACACGAATATCCATTTGTCCATGATCATGCCCATTAAAACCAGGATAAATTTACAATTAAAACTAGACAATTTAATGGGATGACAATGGCAGATCAAGATTAATTGGAGAGCAAGACAATCCAGTTGACATACCCAACACCCACTTTGACTTCCAGTCCAGAAAGAAGCAAGCTGATTCACTCACTAGTTTTTAGCGTGATTTATTTTGTCTAACATTCAACCAACTTGTGTCATTGGTTTACAATAAATGTATAATGACCTTCCTCGATTGCAAACATCGACTTCAACTTTCACCGCTAAACAAGAGCTGAATTAGGCGGAATTAGTCTCAGGCTCCACAATACACACAGGTGAGCACGCACGTTAGCATTTGTCTAAATAGCGCTAAAATCCCCACGTCGAAATGCAGGCATATGACGGAGCTGATAATTAGGTATCATATTCCCTTTGTATAGGCTAAAATTATTTTTTTACCATTTTGGCGCAGATGTGACATTTCCAATCTGTTTGTAGGAACGTCACCGTCGGAAAAAATGCATCGCAGGTTGTAATTAGTTATGATTTCTTTAAAATACTTAATTATTTAGCAATTCTGGAAATTAATTGTTCTAAGCTATAATTTAAATATCATAAAATAAATATAATAGTAGTAATAGAATATAAATAAGCATAAACTAGAATCTGACGTCACCAAAAACACTATTATATTTTTGTAGCTAGCGTACTTAGCGTATCCTTAATTCAGGACACGGAGCGCAGTGCACATTGACATAAATACTCTGGCACAGTGCACACTCTGACTCGCGAGCTCGATGAGCTGAGGCCGCAGTGCAGTACAAGCAAGGGCCGAGTTGCAGTGGTACACAGATTAAGTGCGAACTGCGTATGGCAGGTAAAGTGCTTGTGTGCGTACCTGTGTGAAAGCAGTGACTTTTCTTCTGATAATAGGCACTTAATTATAACGGGTAAGCAACAGAGAAACACTCAATTTGGCGTGTTGACACTGCACTGATTCACCATATCAATATACCCACATCAACTTTGCTGTATTGTATCGCATAAATTAAATCGAATAAAGGGTGGAACATAACAAAATCATTTTCATTTTCCTTTTTTTTGTAACAATGCTATGCATAAAATTCAACTTTTTTAGGGTTAATTTGAAAGAGAATTGAACCTGCTACCAGATGGTAGGGTAAAAGTATAATATTTGGACACATCCTAACCACATGGTGCTTAGGTGTGTCAGTATTGTGTACATTTTGATAGCATGAAAAGTCTGAGGATAGGATGTGTACAGTTACAGTAGTTCAGTTGATCCTACCTCGCATATACCGCTTTTCAAAACACAAACTGAGCGGTTTATGTTTTTTGGGGAGATACTCATCCCACACATTTCACCAAGTTGTACAGGGTGTCCTGAAATTGATTGGCTGTTGGTCATTTGGTTGTGTTCCCCCCACACACTTGTGGAACCCCAAGCCAATGTGGACGAACAGAGACCCTGCCTCAGGGCATCCTTGCATGTTGGCTGATCACATGACCCAGCCGGGCGACCCAACCTCAGCCGCAATGGGAGGTCAGTTTCCGAGAGGTACCATTAGCATGTGGAGCCAGTGTCCACCATGGTAAAGGAACACCTTTTGTTGAAGCACCACCATGCAGTTGGAATGGTTTGCGGCGGTATGACCCAGAGGTTGATGTTGCTAAGCAACTCAGGGTGTCTGTCAGCATCATGCAAATCTGGATGGCTCAAGACCGCAAGAGAGAATCGCTTGAAAACTGCACCGGTTTCTGGTGGAAGACAGTGCTGATGCCCCTAAGTTTTTTCTTGAAGATAGCCCCCCCCCCCCCTGAAAGTCTGTATGTGCCCCCTTTGGTCGAAACAATGAATGATTTTTGGATTTTTGTAAGAGAAAAATGCTGAAAATATGCTCTTTTTAAAATATAGTTGGCCAAATCTGGTGAGTTTTTTTGGTGGGGGTACTTTATGCCCCCTGAGCAAAAATTGTTCCCTCCTGGAGTAAATCCTGGGTACTCCACTGCCTAAGATCAGGTCAACTTCGTGACATCCCCTTTATAAGTAAATGGGAAAACATACAAATGCTTCCTATTCAGAGAATATGCATTAGATCAGGTCAATTATTTCACAATCATGTTATTTTAGCTCATTCTTGATAACCCATGTGTAATTGTTGCTCAGTGACCTCTGCAAGGTCACCTGAGGTCACCAGCACTTTTTTTGCCAATAACTATTGATATAATTAAGATAGATGTTGCGAATGACATCACTGTGTTTGTCTCGTCAAGTTGTGTCACCCCATATGCAACATGACCTACATGGGTCACCAAATGACCTTGACCTGAGGTTAAATTTTGAAGTTGACCTAGCCCGGTCACCATTAATACTCCTCACCCTAGCTAAAAACCAATGCTAGCTTCCTGTTCTGGTCAGTTCCTCTGTTTTTTCAAAGATGTTGTATTGCATTACCCTTTACCATATATGACAACACAAACCTGAGAGACTGCCTGCTGCACATTTTATTACTGTAACCGAGATATGTTGATGTGAGGAGGTCCACTATTGACTGCGACTTGTGTGTACCCCCGTCCCATAAGGATATATGGTGGAAGAGTGGAGTTTCCCCACCCATCAGACCGGTCCCTGCTGCTTGGCTGGTCATGGGAGGCACCAAATTGATGGGGAACGTGCGGCTGAAGATGCCACCACCCATCAGTCCAGTGCTCCACTCCATCACCACCCATCAGTCATCAGTCTCCGCTCCATCACCACCCATCAGTCCAGTGCTCCGCTCCATCACCACCCATCAGTCCAGTGCTCCACTCCATCACCACCCATCAGTCATCAGTCTCCGCTCCATCACCACCCATCAGTCCAGTGCTCCGCTCCATCACCACCCATCAGTCCAGTGCTCCGCTCCATCACCACCCATCAGTCCAGTGCTCCGCTCCATCACCACCCATCAGTCCAGTGCTCCGCTCCATCACCACCCATCAGTCATCAGTCTCCGCTCCATCACCACCCATCAGTCCAGTGCTCCGCTCCATCACCACCCATCAGTCATCAGTCTCCGCTCCATCACCACCCATCAGTCATCAGTCTCCGCTCCATCACCACCCATCAGTCCAGTGCTCCACTCCATCACCACCCATCAGTCCAGTGCTCCGCTCCATCACCACCCATCAGTCCAGTGCTCCGCTCCATCACCACCCATCAGTCCAGTGCTCCGCTCCATCACCACCCATCAGTCCAGTGCTCCGCTCCATCACCACCCATCAGTCCAGTGCTCCACTCCATCACCACCCATCAGTCATCAGTCTCCGCTCCATCACCACCCATCAGTCATCAGTCTCCGCTCCATCACCACCCATCAGTCTAGTGCTCCGCTCCATCACCACCCATCAGTCCAGTGCTCCGCTCCATCACCACCCATCAGTCCAGTGCTCCACTCCATCACCACCCATCAGTCCAGTGCTCCGCTCCATCACCACCCATCAGTCATCAGTCTCCGCTCCATCACCACCCATCAGTCCAGTGCTCCACTCCATCACCACCCATCAGTCCAGTGCTCCGCTCCATCACCACCCATCAGTCCAGTGCTCCACTCCATCACCACCCATCAGTCCAGTGCTCCGCTCCATCACCACCCATCAGTCATCAGTCTCCGCTCCATCACCACCCATCAGTCCAGTGCTCCACTCCATCACCACCCATCAGTCATCAGTCTCCGCTCCATCACCACCCATCAGTCCAGTGCTCCGCTCCATCACCACCCATCAGTCCAGTGCTCCGCTCCATCACCACCCATCAGTCCAGTGCTCCACTCCATCACCACCCATCAGTCATCAGTCTCCACTCCATCACCACCCATCAGTCCAGTGCTCCGCTCCATCACCACCCATCAGTCCAGTGCTCCGCTCCATCACCACCCATCAGTCATCAGTCTCCGCTCCATCACCACCCATCAGTCCAGTGCTCCGCTCCATCACCACCCATCAGTCCAGTGCTCCGCTCCATCACCACCCATCAGTCCAGTGCTCCACTCCATCACCACCCATCAGTCCAGTGCTCCGCTCCATCACCACCCATCAGTCCAGTGCTCCGCTCCATCACCACCCATCAGTCCAGTGCTCCACTCCATCACCACCCATCAGTCCAGTGCTCCGCTCCATCACCACCCATCAGTCCAGTGCTCCGCTCCATCACCACCCATCAGTCATCAGTCTCCGCTCCATCACCACCCATCAGTCCAGTGCTCCGCTCCATCACCACCCATCAGTCCAGTGCTCCGCTCCATCACCACCCATCAGTCATCAGTCTCCGCTCCATCACCACCCATCAGTCCAGTGCTCCGCTCCATCACCACCCATCAGTCATCAGTCTCCGCTCCATCACCACCCATCAGTCCAGTGCTCCGCTCCATCACCACCCATCAGTCCAGTGCTCCGCTCCATCACCACCCATCAGTCCAGTGCTCCGCTCCATCACCACCCATCAGTCCAGTGCTCCGCTCCATCACCACCCATCAGTCCAGTGCTCCACTCCATCACCACCCATCAGTCCAGTGCTCCGCTCCATCACCACCCATCAGTCCAGTGCTCCGCTCCATCACCACCCATCAGTCCAGTGCTCCACTCCATCACCACCCATCAGTCCAGTGCTCCGCTCCATCACCACCCATCAGTCCAGTGCTCCGCTCCATCACCACCCATCAGTCCAGTGCTCCGCTCCATCACCACCCATCAGTCCAGTGCTCCGCTCCATCACCACCCATCAGTCCAGTGCTCCACTCCATCACCACCCATCAGTCATCAGTCTCCGCTCCATCACCACCCATCAGTCCAGTGCTCCGCTCCATCACCACCCATCAGTCCAGTGATCCGCTCCATCACCACCCATCAGTCCAGTGCTCCGCTCCATCACCACCCATCAGTCATCAGTCTCCGCTCCATCACCACCCATCAGTCCAGTGCTCCGCTCCATCACCACCCATCAGTCCAGTGCTCCGCTCCATCACCACCCATCAGTCCAGTGCTCCGCTCCATCACCACCCATCAGTCATCAGTCTCCGCTCCATCACCACCCATCAGTCATCAGTCTCCGCTCCATCACCACCCATCAGTCCAGTGCTCCGCTCCATCACCACCCATCAGTCCAGTGCTCCGCTCCATCACCACCCACCAGTCCAGTGCTCCGCTCCATCACCACCCATCAGTCCAGTGCTCCGCTCCATCACCACCCATCAGTCATCAGTCTCCGCTCCATAACCACCCATCAGTCCAGTGCTCCGCTCCATCACCACCCATCAGTCCAGTCTCCGCTCCATCACCACCCATCAGTCCAGTGCTCCGCTCCATCACCACCCATCAGTCCAGTGCTCCGCTACATCACCACCCATCAGTCCAGTGCTCCACTCCATCACCACCCATCAGTCCAGTGCTCCGCTCCATCACCACCCATCAGTCCAGTGCTCCGCTCCATCACCACCCATCAGTCCAGTGCTCCGCTCCATCACCACCCATCAGTCCAGTGCTCCGCTCCATCACCACCCATCAGTCCAGTGCTCCGCTCCATCACCACCCATCAGTCCAGTGCTCCGCTCCATCACCACCCATCAGTCCAGTGCTCCACTCCATCACCACCCATCAGTCCAGTGCTCCACTCCATCACCACCCATCAGTCATCAGTCTCCGCTCCATCACCACCCATCAGTCATCAGTCTCCGCTCCATCACCACCCATCAGTCTAGTGCTCCGCTCCATCACCACCCATCAGTCCAGTGCTCCACTCCATCACCACCCATCAGTCCAGTGCTCCACTCCATCACCACCCATCAGTCATCAGTCTCCGCTCCATCACCACCCATCAGTCCAGTGCTCCGCTCCATCACCACCCATCAGTCCAGTGCTCCGCTCCATCACCACCCATCAGTCATCAGTCTCCGCTCCATCACCACCCATCAGTCATCAGTCTCCACTCCATCACCACCCATCAGTCATCAGTCTCCGCTCCATCACCACCCATCAGTCCAGTGCTCCGCTCCATCACCACCCATCAGTCCAGTGCTCCGCTCCATCACCACCCATCAGTCCAGTGCTCCGCTACATCACCACCCATCAGTCCAGTGCTCCACTCCATCACCACCCATCAGTCCAGTGCTCCGCTCCATCACCACCCATCAGTCCAGTGCTCCGCTCCATCACCACCCATCAGTCCAGTGCTCCGCTCCATCACCACCCATCAGTCCAGTGCTCCGCTCCATCACCACCCATCAGTCCAGTGCTCCGCTCCATCACCACCCATCAGTCCAGTGCTCCGCTCCATCACCACCCATCAGTCCAGTGCTCCACTCCATCACCACCCATCAGTCCAGTGCTCCACTCCATCACCACCCATCAGTCATCAGTCTCCGCTCCATCACCACCCATCAGTCATCAGTCTCCGCTCCATCACCACCCATCAGTCATCAGTCTCCGCTCCATCACCACCCATCAGTCCAGTGCTCCGCTCCATCACCACCCATCAGTCCAGTGCTCCGCTCCGTGACCACCCATCAGTCCAGTGCTCCGCTCCATCACCACCCATCAGTCCAGTGCTCCGCTCCATCACCACCCATCAGTCCAGTGCTCCGCTCCATCACCACCCATCAGTCATCAGTCTCCGCTCCATCACCACCCATCAGTCATCAGTCTCCACTCCATCACCACCCATCAGTCATCAGTCTCCGCTCCATCACCACCCATCAGTCCAGTGCTCCGCTCCATCACCACCCATCAGTCCAGTGCTCCGCTCCATCACTACCCATCAGTCATCAGTCTCCGCTCCATCACCACCCATCAGTCCAGTGCTCCACTCCATCACCACCCATCAGTCCAGTGCTCCGCTCCATCACCACCCATCAGTCCAGTGCTCCACTCCATCACCACCCATCAGTCCAGTCAGTCCCCATCAGTCCAGTCCAGTCATCAGTCTCCGCGCCATGACCCGCTGTGGGAGCCGAGCGCGCCGGACAGGCTTAGCCGGGATGTCTGGACTGCCTTCCTGCCCGTCGCTACTAAACGGCAGAGGCGTGGCACATCGCTCCATCGCGTCGCTGCGCTCCGGCAGTCTCCACGTGGCTGTGGACACCCATCAGTCCAGTCCAGTCGGCTGCGTTGATGGGGAGGGCTGGACGGCAGCACGGGAGCCTTTATTGAGCGATCAGACGAGTGCGGTGGGACATTTGGTCGTAAGTAGGACGTGACATCAATTCAACTGCTGAACGTTTAGCTCAACTCCCACAGTCACAAAACTGGGTCTTTGATCCTTCAAAACAGCAAACTTGTCGTTTTGTATGCTATTGTGCTTCAGTAATGACCAATGGTGTACTGTGTTGGTGTATTTTTGGTTGTTTGTCGTTGCGCTGGATGCTGACGCATTTCGTGCTTATTGACAGGCGTGAGACACGTCTCGAAGACTGAAGAAAGCTTGAAAGCTGGAAAGCTGGACTTATCGTGTAATGCCTGCATGAAAACAAAATATAATAGTTTATTTCTTCTTACCTTCGTTTGTTGTTAGATTGAGAAAGTAAGAAGAGATATGTTCGCGTTTTTGACGTCAAGAAGGAAACGTTCAGTTTTCTACAAAGTGTTTTGTGTTATTATTGTGTTTTCATGCTTTTTGCTATGGAGAAGACAAGTTTCTCTTAGGAGTGGAGGAAGTACAAGTGTGTCAGACCAGCTAAGTGACTTCTCAGCAAAGCACAGAGCAGCAGGACTGGGCCAAAACAGAAGAAATGCAAGGTCAGAAGACATACCAAGTATCAATGATATTGAGGACAACGATGCATTGCCCGTGAAAAGTATACCAAACTACGACGTGGTCGGCCTCCCACACTCAAATGACAAGCTGAAGAACGACGTCGACGATATGAGGAACGCATTTGGAATATCCCAGCACAAAGGACTTGAACAGTATGACAGCGAGATTGACAGCGACCTAAACAAAATCGTTCAAGGTGAGTTGAAGTACCATGTAAAATTTGTGGTTGAATCATTCTTTACTTATAATACTATCATTGTTGGTATGTAAACTCATCATTGCACCATATTTCTGGCTTCCTGATCTCAGCTTACTGAGAACTCGAACATGAGGTTGTTGGCTATGCGGTCCGATTTCTTAATTTGGTTTCTCTACTTTGTTGGTGTGATCTGAGCTACAGTCCGTCCCTGTAGCTCTGAGTCCGCCCCTGTAGCCCTGAGTCCGCCCCTGTGGCTCTGAGTCCGCCTCTGTAGCTCTGAGTCCGCCCCTGTAGCTCTGGTCCGCCCCTGTAGCTCTGAGTCCGCCCCTGTGGCTCTGAGTCCGCCCCTGTAGCCCTGAGTCCGCCCCTGTAGCCCTGAGTCCGCCCCTGTAGCTCTGAGTCCGCCCCTGTAGCTCTGAGTCCGCCTCTGTAGCTCTGAGTCCGCCCCTGTAGCTCTGAGTCCGCCCCTGTAGCCCTGAGTCCGCCCCTGTAGCTCTGAGTCCGCCTCTGTAGCTCTGAGTCCGCCTCTGTAGCTCTGAGTCCGCCCCTGTAGCTCTGAGTCCGCCCCTGTAGCCCTGAGTCCGCCCCTGTAGCTATGAGTCCGCCCCTGTAGCCCGGAGTCCGCCCCTGTAGTCCTGAGTCCGCCCCTGTAGCTATGAGTCCGCCTCTGTAGCCTTGAGTCCGCCCCTGTAGCTCTGAGTCCGCCCCTGTAGCTCTGAGTCCGCCCCTGTAGCTCTGAGTCCGCCCCTGTAGCTCTGAGTCCGCCCCTGTAGCTCTGAGTCCGCCCCTGTAGCTCTGAGTCCGCCCCTGTAGCTCTGAGTCGAGTGAGTCCACCCCTGTAGCTCTGGTCCGCCCCTGTAGCTCTGAGTCCGCCCCTGTAGCTCTGAGTCAGCCCCTGTAGCTCTGAGTCCGCTCCTGTAGCTCTGAGTCCGCCCCTGTGGCTCTGAGTCCGCCCCTGTAGCTCTGGTCCGCCCCTGCAGCTCTGAGTCCGCCCCTGTCCTGTAGCTCTGAGTCGAGTGAGTCCGCCCCTGTAGCTCTGGTCCGCCCCTGTAGCTCTGGTCCGCCTCTGTGGCTCTCAGTCCGCCCCTGTAGCTCTGAGTCCGCCTCTGTGGCTCTCAGTCCGCCCCTGTGGCTCTGAGCCCGCCCATGTAGCTCTGAGTCCGCCTCTGTGGCTCTCAGTCCGCCTCTGTAGCTCTCAGTCTGCCCCTGCAGCCCTGAGTCCGCCCCTGTAGCCCCCTATCAACTGAGCTACAGTCCGCCCCTGTAGCTCAGTTGGGAGAGCTCTGGGCTTCTGACCTCACCCGGTAGTGGCAGCCCGGGTTCGAGTCGCTTCGGCGCTCGCTATTTGCCCCTAACTGGGATGGCCTGCGGGCGGTGGCAGCGGTCGCACTCAAGGTCAGGTGATGTCAGTGAGTGAGGCGGAACGTGTCCAGGTATGTCGGGCACGTACAACTTTCGCTTCTAAATTTTGCCGGAAGCAATGTCCGAAAAGTGGCCAGTTTCTCCATTTTTCTGAACTTGGGAAGTTTTGTTCCATGAAAACTTTGACTGTAAATAATTATTTTGTTTAGTCTTGGGGTGCAAATGGCTGACGAGCATAACAAATAGACTGAGACTTGACTTTCCAAACAATGGCCGGAATGTGACAGTGATGCGACACATTGTCAACAAATCGTAAGGCGGAACCTCCAAATTCCCAACATCCGAAATTTCTGCAGTGATTTAGGGAAGGAAACCTGGTACTTTTCCAAAAATTAAATCAACAACTTTTTACAACCTCCCAAAAACAAGTTGTGTGTATTCAGGTTACAACCCCGCCACCGATACCATCGTCATCGGGGCCATGGATAACCCTGGGACACTAAAACACGTTATGGAAAAGACGGCAGTACGTTAGACTGAGATTTAGCACAGTTTCCCAATATACGAGTACGCATACGCAACGGTACAAGGTACCTTTTTAACATACGACCCGGGAGTCTCGGTCCCCGACTGACGCCAAGACCATATCTGTACAGGAAAAACGCCTGACGATTCATCAACTTTCCACATAATATATGCACATATTGGCATATAAGAAAATAGGTTGTGTAGAAACGTGTATAATAAATAACGCAAAAATTGCTGGTATACGCATTCCAAAATTCCTGGTCTGGTCTGTTTGGTCGGTTTGTCTGGTCTGGTCTGTTCTGTTTGGCCGGTTTGTCTGGTCTGGTCTGGTCTGTTTGGTCAGTTTGTCTGGTCTGGTCTGGTCTGGTCTGTTTGGTCGGTTTGTCTGGTCTGGTCTGTTTGGTCGGTTTGTCTGGTCTGGTCTGTTTGGCCGGTTTGTCTGGTCTGGTCTGGCCTGTTTGGTCGGTTTGCCTGGTCTGGCCTGCTTGGTCGGTTTGTCTGGTCTGGTCTGTTTGGTCGGTTTGTCTGGTCTGGTCTGGTCTGTTTGGCCGGTTTGTCTGGTTTGGTCTGTTTGGCCGGTTTGTCTGGTCTGGTTTGGTCTGTTTGGCCGGTTTGTCTGGTCTGGTCTGTTTGGTCGGTTTGTCTGGTCTGTTCTGTTTGTCTGGTCTGGTCTGGTCTGTTTGGTCGGTTTGTCTGGTCTGGTCTGGTCTGGTCTGGTCTGTTTGGGTCGGTTTGTCTGGTCTGGTCTGTTTGGTCGGTTTGTCTGGTCTGGTCTGGTCTGTTCTGTTTGTCTGGTCTGGTCTGGTCTGGTCTGCCCGTCGGGGACGCTGCGCTATGCAGCTGACCTGACCCGGTTTATTGACCGGCGGCCAGGTCAGGTTTGTGGCCGGAGATGCCGGGCCGGTTTATTGACCGGCGGCCAGGTCAGGTTTGTGGCCGGAGATGCCGGGCCGGTTTATTGACCGGCGGCCAGGTCAGGTTTGTGGCCGGAGATGCCGGGCCGGTTTATTGACCGGCGGCCAGGTCAGGTTTGTGGCCGGAGATGCCGGGCCGGTTTATTGACCGGCGGCCAGGTCAGGTTTGTGGCCGGAGATGCCGCGCCGGTTAGCCAGGCTGTTTGACTGGTGTTATGGTCTGCTGGGCTGAGAGGTGGTTATGTGGGGTGGTCATGTAAGTCGGCTGGTTAATAATTTGCCTCTGGGGATCCGGATAGTTTAGTCTGTAGGAACATTGGGCTCGGAAACTATGGGTTCCAGGTTCGAATCAGCCTACTGACAAAGTCCTTTGGCCTCCCTGGTTGAGTCGGCGCGAGAGACCCCGACAACGCTTTGTCCAACAGACGTGTTGTAAAACGCCAATCGGCCGCCATTTTACGTGTCTGGATTGGTTGTGGGCCTGACTGACCGGCTGATTGGTCAGGTCTGGGCGCCGGCGGGGAGCCAGCTCACCTCACCGGGGAGGAGGACGTGCTCGCACAGAAGCTGATCAAGAAGGAAGCCTTCAACATCGTGCTCAGTGACAAAATCTCCCCCAACCGGACCGTGCCAGACGCCAGGAGCAAGCTGTGAGTGTTACTATGACTATTTTAGCGCTGCAGTATGTATTACCATGACCAATTTTGGCGCTGCTCTAACGCCGTGTCTAATGTGTGGCTAGTCTGTATGGGGGAGATAGTGTGTAGTGTGATGGTATGCATATGAAGGGCATTACTATTTATATCCTTTTTTATTCGGAGCACAACGCTAACGAACTTATTAGGGAAACCCGACTTCCATGATGATGATGTACACTTAACATTCAATATTAACGACTCACGACTTCGCGGTCAAGAAACATCGAATACGGGTCAATGCGACCTGGACGTGTCCGTGTGCTGCCATGTATCTGCATCGTTTAAACACTGTGTGGGCTCGGGCCGTGTGACCAGACGCTATTAACCTGTGACCGGCGTCCGCAGGTGTCTGAGTCGGAAGCACGACTACGACCTGCCCACTGCCGACGTGGTGATCATCTTCAACAATGAGGCCTTCTCCTCGCTGGTGCGCACCATCCACAGCGTCGTCAACCGCACGCCGGCGCGGCTCCTGCAACAGATCATTCTGGTGGACGACTTCAGCGACAGAGGTGAGTGGGGCGCCCCCCTCCCTCCCCTTCCTACACCCCCCAGCAGCGCAACACAGTACAGTCAGCAGGTCAGCACGTCATAGCACAGTGCAGTACAGTACAGCACAGAACGGGCACGGCACGGCACGGTGCAGCGCGGCACGACACAGCACGACACAGCACAGTGCTGAGTGCAGCACACAGCACACCACTTTCCGTGTAGTGAAGCGACGCCAGCTCACTGTGGATCTCTGGATCTCTAAATTTCCGTCAGGGCTTAACAGTCGGCTGTCCACCTCCGTAAAAAGGGATCCGGTTGACGATGTATGGCTATCGCTGTGAGCCGTGGGTGCACTCGTTCTTGTATCGCCCGCTGGCTGTGTTTTTGTGTTGCTGTGCCAGCCATCTCTAGGGACTGTGGAACGGATGGCCTCTGAACGGCCACGCCAGCTGTGTGGCGCAGTGGCAACGTGCCGCCACGCCCACTCGGCGGCGCCGGCTCTGATGGCCCGCTCATTGGGCTATGAAACGGCACACACAAAACATATAACGTCTTCTATTGAAAATACAGCCACGTCCGGTCATTAGAAACATGCCTGCGGTCCGTGTAAGCTTTCCAAGAATGTCACCGGCTCTTCTTATGAGATATATGACGGGTATAAGACAATGATATGTCACATTGTACAGGGTCCGGCGAAATTGGTTGCGTCTTCCTCCTATAACATATATCTCGTGCCCACGCGATTTCTGTCTCAGCTACCCGCGTTCCTGGGCGCGCCGCTGTTTCCTAGATTCTTTGCCCGCGAGGCATGGGGTCTCGTAATCCGACCTTGAGTCAGGGGCTGGCGAACTGTGGCCAGAATCACGCCAACTGTCTGCCCGGAAACACGCCCAGGAAAATGAAGGTCAAGAACCTTGATATTAGCGTGCGAAATCGAGCAATAGGCATGCTCCAAGCCGGGATGTTACAGAACAACGTAGCCGGCCAAGTAGGGACATCTCTCCGCACCATCCGGTGCTGGTGGCGAAAATTCCAGACCTCTGGAAGCATTGCTGACAGACCAAGGTCGGGACGTCCGGCCAGCATCTCCACCGTGGCAAACATTGGTATCAAGATGAATTGTTCTCAAGCGGGTAGCTGAAATCTATGCGCCCGACCGACCGCCAGCGGCACTGCCGCCACTAAGGCCGAGCAGCCGCTAGCGGTGTAGTGTGTCGCGTTATGGAGTGGTCGGGCTCCGAGCACAGATGTTTGCCAGTTGTTTCTCCCGAGCGGCTGCAGACGGACGAGTCTGGTTCGATACAATGTCACGCTGCCTGTCACACTAGCCCCGTCATGTCCTCAGGATTACCGCAGTCCACACCGTGCCGCGCTGGTTTGGTTTGACGCTGGTTTGGTTTGACGCGCCGTGCTGCGCTGGTTTGGTTTGACGCCCGTGCCGCGCTGGTTTGGTTTGACGCTGGTTTGGTTTGACGCCCGTGCCGCGCTGGTTTGGTTTGACGCCCGTGCTGCGCTGGTTTGGTTTGACGCGCCGTGCTGCGCTGGCTGGTTTGACGCTGGTTTGGTTTGACGCTGTGCCCGCTGTGCCCGAGTTGATATACGGGTATACTGCTGCGGTTCACAACGAAACACGTGGACACTAGCAGACACACAGGCGATATAAAGGCGTTTCCTCAGTGTTCAAACCTTGGAACGCTGTTTGGTTGTGTGACTGACGCTATGGGCCTGTTCCCGTGTCGCCCCTAACCTCCTCTAACCTCCTCCAACCTCCTCCAATTTGCAACTGTCTGTGCAATAGGATACGACAGTTGCAAGTTGGAGCAACTTTGAGGAGGTTAGAGGCGCCACGGGAACAGACCCTAAGTGGGTACGTATGTCCGCCATCCTTCCAGATCAGCTGACACTATGTAAACATAACCTGCCTCACGGCCGTGGCTGTTAGCCTCCCTCACAGACTCCACACAACCTTATAGCCTAATTATTCCGGCGACAGACGACATCCGTATGAGCGCAAATTGACCCAAGTAGTCAGCGTGCCCCAAAACCCCAATAAACAAACAAATAATGCATCCGTCTCTCGCCCGAGACGCAGCACACCTGGCGACGTTAAATGCCACGGAGCTGAGCGCTGTGTGACGGCACCAGCTCCGCGGCCGACCGGGCCAGGGTGTGACGTCCTCGTGACCTTGGGACAGCGCGTCGGCCGGTCACGGTCGGTCGGTCAGTCTGACCGCGTGACTGTACGAACTACGGAGCTACCGGGCCGGCCAGAACTGAAGTCATCAGGTCTTGTTAGGTCAGCCATACCAGGCCAGGCCGCGCCGGGCTGCGTCTGGCGGAGCGGATCTCGTCTCGTCTGGCCGGCTGGGCCGCCTGTAGTCCCGCTGTCGTCTGACACAGATTAGAGGCCGGTAAAAGGCAGGCGGTGGCCCGCTGACCTGAGCGGGCCCGAGCGGTAAGCAGCCGCCGCTCTGTCAGCCCGGCGCTCCTGGCACAATGAGCGGTGAGCGGTGAGCGGTGAGCGGTGAGCGGCGGCCGCCCGACTCAAGGAGCGGTGAGCAGCGGCGGCCCGGCTCAAGGAGCAGTGAGCAGCGGCCGCCCGGCTCAAGGAGCGGCCGCCCGACTCAAGGAGCGGCCGCCCGACTCAAGGAGCGGTGAGCAGCGGCCGCCCGACTCAGCGAGCGGTGAGCAGCGGCCGCCCGACTCGGCGATCAGTGAACATCGCTCTATCACCCGTCGCTCGCGGCACAATGAGCGCTGAGCGCGGCTCAGCGCTCAGCCCAGGCCAGCGCCGCCGCCAGCCGCGCGGCCAGTCACGACGTCAGACTAACGTGCTGGTTGGCTGCGTCCGCTGTGTTAATATGTGAATCACAGCCGGCCTCACAGTGATGACCTAACGTAGCGGGACTGGCGCATTGTTTCTGCATCTTTGTTTGTCTCACTCTGTTTGCATTTGGACGATACTGTGAGCAGTGAGGCTGCATCCGCATGGTGTGGGTTTGTCGCGCTGCAGCTGGCCTAATCCAGCTGGCAATGGCCGCTTAGTGCCGCACCGTTCCCGGCTCCGAGCGGCGCTTCAAGGTCCACCGGCCGCGTCGGCAGTGGCTCGTCACTGACCGCACGCGCCGCGCCGGTCGTCCCACCAGGGCGCGCGGGCGGGACCGGCTCCGGCTCTTGACGCCTGCCCCGGCGCCGGGGTGGAAGCGTTTTTTACAAGCACTAAATCTTATGCATGCGATAAACTATTATTGCGCCGCGAAGCGGCGCCAAAATTTGATGTTTTGAGCGGATTGGAGAACTAATTTTTGGTATTGGAACCAGCATGCAGGGTCAAAACGAGGAAATATGTCTGGAGCAAAAGGTGGTGTCAAAAGACATGTTGCCCCCCCCCCATTTAAAGCCAAAGGTTGGGCCATGACCCCCCCCCCCATATCCTCCCTCCCCCTGCGGCCGCCAGTGTGTACAGTCTATATTAGACCCCTTTGTACTGGAAAAGAACACTGATTGATTTGCGTCGCGTAGCGGCGCGGATTTTTTTGCTTTATTCTGTTTTTGTCTGGATAACTAGGCCCTAAAAAATAGAAAAGTTCTATAATCTATATGCATCAGCCTAAGGGGCCCCTTGAGTTCGATACGTTGTTGCCTCTGGTATAAGGCACGTTGGTGGCACTTCATAGCCCAAGGGACGGGAGGCATGAAGGGACATTTTTTTGGCATAATTTAGCAATTCTAATTTAGCATCATTTCGCGATTTTTGTCTTCTTCCAGCGACCAATGCTTGTGATTGCATGGCGGCACCAGACCATTGTTTTCCCTCCTGGATTCAAGGAGGCACAGGGCCCCGGTTCTCCCCTCGCCCCACAGTGCCGCCTATCGTCACGATGGTGCCCCTGACACACCGGCGCGGTGGTGCCCTTGGTTCAAAGAACACTTAATAATTTGCGCCGTGTAGCGGCGCGGATTTTGTGCTTTATTTTGGTGGTGCCCCTGGTGCCCCGGCGCGGTGGTGTCCCCATGGCGCGGTGGTGCCCCCAATGTGCGGTGGTGCCCCATGGCCGGGGGGGGGGGGGGGGGCATGACCCCCGTGACCCCCCTGGATCCGCCACTGCCATTTTGTCGTACAGGGTGCCTGCCAACATTATTCATAAATGCCCTTATGATTCGCGATGGTACAATGTCAACCATTTCTACGATTGTGTAGCATGTAGCATAGCTACATAGCTCTACCTGACTTAATATTTATCGGTTATAGTAGCAACATTGTCTCTACGGGTGCGGCTATGGCACATTCAATATAGATAGACACTACACAAATAACCTTAGTGGTGTCACTTCAAGGGACATCAAATTTTCGACCCTGCAGATTGCAGACCTCTCCTTCCACCGCGCCGCTTCGTTGACTGAGCGCATGGCATGAAATCATACCAAGTACCATGCACATCTCACGCCGACGCAGCCGACGTCGTGCAGCAACATGCGGACCTCGTTTACCGCTTGTAATTTGCCTATATCTCACACCCTGTATACAACGGGTTATCAGAGACCTAATTGACTTCATTACATGGCTGATTGCCATACTGACATAAGCCGTAAATCGAAATCAGTCAGTCGCCTACCTATGAGCGTACGTCAGCAAACCCTCCTATGAACCGGCGCGTTTGAAGCCTTCCCATGGGTCGTGCGCACCTCGCGGCAACGAAGCTGACGTCACCACCGGCGGGCGGTGCGAATTCCGTAGCATGGTTGTAAACTGGCGCCCCGGTACGGCTACGGCAGCGGACCGGCACCGCTGCTCCCGGCCTCCCGGTACGCCGGAACTCCCACGGTCAGGCACGCGCTCTGTTGCGGGCGGCGGCGGCGGCGGACGGCTGGTCGGTCGGCGGCTTTACCGTTACTGGGCCGACTCCGGGACTGACTCAGTCCGGCCCGCCCTCCCGGCCGCTGCCCTGCTGCCGCCCGCCACCGCCCGCCTGCCGCCCGCCACCGCCCGGCTGCTGCCCTGCTGCTGCCCGCCACCGCCCGTCACCGCCCGGCTGCCGCCCGCCTGCCGCCCTGCTGCTGCCGGGCTGATCAGCGGCTGAACAGTGTCTGAGCGGCGGCTGAGCGGGAGATTGGAGTGCCCGTGTCGTCAGTGACGTCACAAGTTGAAGGTCGCGGACGACCGTCGGGTGACGTTCCCCTGCAGGGAAGACTGGTGACGGGTGGAACCGGTCAGGGCCGCGCGCTGGTCGGTGCCATCCCTTTCACTCTCGCACGCTCCCCATGTGGCCGACACTTTCTCTCTTTACTCTATATCCCTCTGAAGACTGACCGAACCTTGTGAAGATTGAACGAATCGTGAAGGTAACCGATGCGCCACAGCAAGCTTCCATTCCCCTTTCCCTTTGTTCCTAACCCCATTCCTCTTTTCACGTTCACATTGCCTCTCCACTTTCACATTGCCTCTCCACTTTCACATTGCCTCTCCACGTTCACATTGCCTCTCCACGTTCACATTGCCTCTCCGCGTTCACATTTTCTCTCCACGTTCACATTGCCCGGTCTGTTGGTGCGGTTAGCCAGCGTGCCGGCGGGCTCTCGCCGCTGGCCGCTGGCCGCTCGCCGCTGGCCGCTCGCCGCTGGCCGCTCGCCGCTGGCCGCTGGCCGCTGGCCGCTGGCCGCTGGCCGCTGGCCGCTGGCCGCTGGCCGCTGGCCGCTGGCCGCTGGCCGCTGGCCGCTGGCCGCTCGCCGCTCGCCGCTGGCCGCTGGCCGCTGGCCGCTGGCCGCTGGCCGCTGGCCGCTGGCCGCTGGCCGCTGGCCGCTGGCCGCTGGCCGCTGGCCGCTGGCCGCTCGCCGCTCGCCGCTGGCCGCTGGCCGCTGGCCGCTGGCCGCTGGCCGCTGGCCGCTGGCCGCTGGCCGCTGGCCGCTGGCCGCTCGCCGCTGGCCGCTCGCCGCTGGCCGCTGGCCGCTGGCCGCTGGCCGCTGGCCGCTGGCCGCTGGCCGCTGGCCGCTGGCCGCTGGCCGCTGGCCGCTGGCCGCTGGCCGCTGGCCGCTGGCCGCTGGTATGTCGTTTCCGTCACGCGGCCCTAACCACCGTTAGACGAGGCAGGCTGGTGAGCTTATTACCGGGCGTTTTCCCACCCTGTCGATGGCCAGCCCGGCGACAGTGTGTTGGAAGGTATCTGCTTTATCGTCTGGGCTTTGGTGTTAGCGTGAGGATTGGACGCAACGTTGACTGATACACCGGTGTACCTGTCTGTGCCGAGTGCCACAGCACGTGAGTAACGGTCATATCCAGGTGGCAGGTGGAGGCGGCCGCGGAGCTCAGAGAGCACGTGTGTAGTCCTGTCTCGCAGCTGTGTGGAATTCGGACCGGTGCGGACCGGTGCGGCGCAGTGCAGGGATCGCTCTGCAGTCGGGTGGCTGTCCGGTGCGGACCGGTGCGGTGCAGTATGGGGATCGCTCTGCAGTCGGGTGGCTGTCCGGTGCGGACCGGTGCGGCGCAGTATGGGGATCGCTCTGCAGTCGGGTGACTGTCCGGTGCGGACCGGTGCGGCGCAGTGCAGGGATCGCTCTGCAGTCGGGTGGCTGTCCGGTGCGGCGCAGTGCAGGGATCGCTCTGCAGTCGGGTGACTGTCCGGTGCGGACCGGTGCGGCGCAGTGCAGGGATCGCTCTGCAGTCGGGTGGCTGTCCGGTGCGGCGCAGTGCAGGGATCGCTCTGCAGTCGGGTGGCTGTCCGGTGCGGACCGGTGCGGCGCAGTGCAGGGATCGCTCTGCAGTCGGGTGGCTGTCCGGTGCGGACCGGTGCGGACCGGTGCGGCGCAGTGCAGGGATCGCTCTGCAGTCGGGTGACTGTCCGGTGCGGACCGGTGCGGCGCAGTGCAGGGATCGCTCTGCAGTCGGGTGGCTGTCCGGTGCGGACCGGTGCGGCGCAGTGCAGGGATCGCTCTGCAGTCGGGTGGCTGTCCGGTGCGGACCGGTGCGGCGCAGTGCAGGGATCGCTCTGCAGTCGGGTGGCTGTCCGGTGCGGACCGGTGCGGCGCAGTGCAGGGATCGCTCTGCAGTCGGGTGGCTGTCCGGTGCGGACCGGTGCGGCGCAGTGCAGGGATCGCTCTGCAGTCGGGTGGCTGTCCGGTGCGGCGCAGTGCAGGGATCGCTCTGCAGTCGGGTGGCTGTCCGGTGCGGACCGGTGCGGCGCAGTGCAGGGATCGCTCTGCAGTCGGGTGGCTGTGTTGACTGTGGCGGTCCGCGGGCTAAGCTGCCGCAGCGCCGCTCCCTGCAGGCTGCATCCAGGGGCGCAGCCAGGGAGGGGGGGGGGGGGGGGCAAGGGGGGCAATCCCCCCCCCCCTTACGGGCCACAGGGGCCCCTGCCGAGATTGGCCCAGATACCATTTGCATTACCTAAATGGCTTTCAAAAAGTCACAGAAGAGCCCTCAAACCAGTCAAGGGTCACTGGTGCATGTCAAGTGCCCTCAGAGACACTGAAGCACATGCGGAACTTTATATACTTAGGGGGATGCAGGTGCATCCCCAATGTTCTGATCTGCATCCCCAGTCTTTCATCTGCATCCCCAATAATATGACTTACTGTCTGTCAGATAGGGTTAAGAATTTTGGTCATTTTGGCTGGGGGAAGAATGAGACACTACAAATATACAGGGGCGTAGGATCATATTCAGTTGAGGGGGCTTCAGCCCTCTCAAGTCTCAACTTGTGGCTCAGCCAACCCCCCCCCCCCCAACTTGTCATTCAGCCCCACCCCCAACTTTAAAAAAATAAATGTTATAGATGCAACAACAATGTTAAAGGACAGCGGCACAGTACCAACACAACTGACAGGATACAGGTCAGTTGTGTTGGCCAATGGCCAATGGTCATACACACTAAAGAACAACACTACTTATTGACACAGGCATCCTTTTTCAATTTCAGACACGCAAAATGGGAATCTAGGTGCTTACATAAAACCATGAGCAAAGCAAGAATGGGTGTAGCATATTTCAGTTTTCACATTGTGTGTAGTTCTGAATAATGGTCTAATGGACAGGTCACATATTACAATACACCCTTAAATTGGCCAAATGCGTTAACATTTGAGTATAAATATGTTGATGAAATTGACACTTAATGAAGAATTTGACCAATAATAGAAATGTTTTGTGTCTAAAACATACCAATCATCCTGAGCTGGAAAAAGAGCAGAAATTATCATAGACCTAAACAAAATGAGCTACAAGTCAGGATTATCACAACATTCAATTTTTGAGCCTGACAAACATTATTTTCACAATATATACCTGGTCATGGTGTTGAAAAGTGGAGGGACACATCAGTAAAGGTTATTTTACAAGAAAATAGGCTTATTCAACACCAAACAAACCAAGTTATACGAAAACAGCACAAATATTGAAAGCAATACAAGATAAAAAGCAATACAAGATAAATGCGCCATATTTTGGCATGACTGCGCCGTATTTGTCTCTTTTATTATTACTTAAGTACTGTCTAGTTTTTATTAACATAAAGATGAAAGCGTACTAAAATGCTGTCACTGCCTAGTTTGTTTGCCTTGTGGGAAATATGTTGCATGTATTTTATTTTATTTTACATCTCAGCTGTAACATGTAGAAGGACCGGCCCTGGACCATTATCATCACCAGGCATTTTAAGTTCGAGACGAATTCTTTCTGGCAGACGTTCGCGTCCTAAGAAACGACTTTTACTAGGAATAAATCAATCATATTTTGCAAAAACAAATGCAGGTTTTGTGTCGAGGTGAGCCTCCGATTTCATCAACATGCCCCATTTTTCCGAACCTTAAATATGTATATGTATCGATGTCAAGAGGTCAAGAGGTTCCAGATTCCGGGAGCACGTTGCCCCGTTTGCCGCCCCCCCCCCTTCCTTGGCGACACCTATGCGCCACTGACAAATGTAACGCAGAACAAGTCGGCATAACCCGATTGTTCTGTTCTTTTAGAGACGCCTCTTAAAGGGAAATAATGACCTTTTCCCACAAAAATGGAGTTAGCACTTGAAATCGCCAGACGAGACCAAAATATATTGTAAATTCATCACATTTTGCATGAAAACTTTCCTACCGAAAGATATTTCAAGTTAAAGTTGATAAGCGTTCCACACTTTTAACGACCGGTACTTGCAAGTACTTTTGATCCTCATCAAACTGCGGGCTTTTCCCGTATTGTTTTTTTACGCAATGGAGTGGACAATATATTGTGCGTTCTGCTTGTTGTGATTATATGCCCGGCGATCTTCTAAAACTAACAGCGATTGGAAAAAGTGGCAATAAAATCGGAAGCTCATCGATGCACATCAACGGCGGCATAGTTAGTGGTTGCGACCCTCAATTTTTGCAAATCATTTTTTTTTTCTCTCAACATTAGGAGTATTGTATTATTTGTCTGTGGCTGTATATGACACTATGCTTTATATTATCATGAAAAATAATAATTTTTCCCCAAAAAACTAACGAACAATAACACAAAACTGGCAATTAAATCGGAAGCTCATCGATGCACATCGACGGCGACCTATTTAGCGTCGGCGATTTGTTTACAAAGCATTGTCATGCTTCTCGGCGCACTTAACCATTGTGGCGAGTTGTTGCTAGTAGCGCTTTCGTTCTCCATGGCAACCAGGCGTGAGCCAATGAAAAGCCAGAACGTATTCCCTTTCTGGCTTTTGATTGGCTGACGCCTGGTTGCCATGGAGAACGAAAGCGCTACTAGCGTGTGTCCGAGCAGCGCTCAGTTTGATCGGAAATGTCACAGAGCCTCCAAAAATGCCGCAATCGATGTAAACAATGGTAGGGAAGGGCGAATTTGTCAATGACCTTCATCAAGTACACAAGGTACTTGTTTTGTATTTTTCCCAAACTTACAACTTCGAATTTGGGAATAATTTTATTTAATTCTTAAATTTAAATAAAATAATTTTAGAACCATAGCAGTAGCCTAAGCAATTGTTGCTAACAAAATCAAAAGGTCATTATTTCCCTTTAAAGGAATAAGGGGTTAAGATCCCCTTTGGGGTCAGGTTTTTTGTTGAAGCAAGGGAAATTTGATGGAGTAAAAGGATACCCAAAGACGAGAAAGCTCAAATCCGCAAACAAATATTGCATAACGAGGGGTTCTCTCAAAGATAAAAACGTTTGGCGCAAGATGAGGTATAAGGTGGGCAAATAAAACGGATACGCTTCGTCCCACCGTTTTTCGTTTTTGTCATCGCTGAAAAACCTTGCAGATGTGCAAACCATAGGCATAATAACGGGGGAGGGGCAGGGCGGTGGAAAGGGAGGAGCTGCCCCCACTGAAGAAGTCTGGGAGCAAATATATGGTTTTGCCCAATGACCCCCCCCCCCTCACCCGAAAAAAAATTAAAACAAAATATGTATAAAAATTGAAAAAAACAATATATCTATAAATGAATCAAAAAAGAAAAAAAATACACATAAAGTGGGCATATTTGGAATCAGCACCCCCAAAAATATTTAAAAAAAAACATTTGTTTGAATGAAGTCTACTCCAACTGCAAATTTACCGAAGCTGGAAATAAAGCAAGCAAATGCCTCTCAGAGCACATAGCAGCGTGATGTATCTAAACAAATGTAAAAAAAGATATGCAAAAAGTGTGGGGGGGGGGGTTGCCTGCTACTGCATCCCCATCCAAAAACAAAAAGTTCCGCCCCTGCTGACTGAAGGGCTTTCGAAGCTGGCCCAGGGGGCCTCTTGGGCATGTCTAGGGGCCCATTGAGCACACCGAGGGCCCAACAAACTGTCCAGGGGCCTCTCGAGCATGTCCAGGAGCCCATTGAGCCCATTTAACCCGCGACTTATTGAGGGGGGGTATTTTTTTGCCCCCCTCCCGTTATTTTGCAATAACTCCTAAACCAACACCAGTATCGTCACCAATCTTCAGTACCTTCTCTCACATCAATTCTACACATGTTGGCGAAAGGAAAAAGATGAGGTCATGATAGGTCAACCGGGAATGACGTCAGAGTGACGTCATGTTCTGTTTTTGTTGCAAAATAGTGGTTTGCGGAAAACGCTGTCAAAGGTACAATATTTGAGATACATTCAATTGTCTTAAATCAAATTACTGACAATAGACCGGGCTATCAAACTGCTATCTCAGATTTTGAGTTTTTAAACTCAAAATTGTGAGAAATCCAAATATTTTTTTTTTAAACAAAATTGTCAACAAAAAAGCAGAATTATCCAAACACCGGATTATATGTGATTGAAACGTGTTCGGTGAATATGTGTACCCAATTTGAAGTCGTTATCTTCAAAAATGACTGACTTATGACGTTTAAATGACAAAAATCGACCACCTCTCACAGCATTACTATGCATACAAATGCATTTCCGTTTCTGCTTTTTACTTCTAACTATATGTTACAAACAATGTTCTGAGATCCTTTTTCGCGTTCTAGACGAAAAACAAACCCATAAACATGTGTTACAACGCCTAATGACCGTAATTTGCAGTTTGACCTCGTGACCTCGGATGACCTTGACCTGACCCAAGGTCATAAACAGCTTAGAATGGTACTTAGAAGTGTCAGACACACGAATCATACCGATTTATCGACTGCTTATGCGTCTAATATCGCAATTTTGCGCGACAATTCCATCCATAGAGACCTTTTGACACGGTCAAACATTTTGTACTTGACCTGACCTGTGACGTCATCAGTGACCCCGAGGTCAACAATATTATGTTTCCCTCGATAAATTTCCCAGGGCTATCAAATTCTGTTTGAATTTTTACAATCAGTCCAGTAGTTCCGGAGATCCGAGGGGGGGGGGGGGACAAAAAATACCCCCCCCCCCAGTAAGTCGCGTTATGAAATATACCCCAGTAACTCGCGGGTTAAGGGCGCAAAAACATGCCCAGGGACATTTCAAGCATTCCCTGTGGCCCATTGAGCCCACTCAGGGCCCCAAAAACCTGCCCAGGGGCCTCTAGAGCATGTCCACTTGTCCAGGG
The DNA here is from genome assembly GCA_036785665.1 of Chirona hameri. Taxonomy (NCBI): domain Eukaryota; kingdom Metazoa; phylum Arthropoda; class Thecostraca; order Balanomorpha; family Balanidae; genus Chirona; species Chirona hameri. The sequence continues at coordinate 35,130 of JAXIVJ010006224.1, forward strand.
GCCAATTGAGCCCACCCACGGCCCAACAAACCTGCCCAGTGACCTCTCGAGCATGTCCAGGGGCCCATTGAGTATGTTCAGGGGCTTCTCGAGTCTGGCCAGGGGCCCATTATAATCTGGTTGGGGCCTCTTGAACCTGCCCAGGGGCCCATTATAGTTTTCCCAGAGGCCCATCGAGTCTGTTCAGGGGCCTCTCGAACCTGCCGAGGGGCCATTAGAGCCTGCCCAGAGGCCTCTCGAGCTTGCCCAGGGGCCCATTGAGTCTGTTCAGGGGCCTCTCGAACCTGCCCAGGGGCCTCTCGAGCTTGCCCAGGTGCCCATTGTGCCTGTTCAAGGGCCCCTTGAACCTGCCTAGGGGCCATTAAGAGTTTGTTCAGGGGCCTCTCGAGCTTTCCCAATGGTCCATTGATCCTGTTCAGGGGCCTCTCGAACCTGCCCAGGGGCTATTCGAGGTCTGCTCAGGGGCGTATTGGCTTGCCAAGGGGCATTGAGTCTGTGCAGGGCCCTGTCGAGCTTATCCAGAGGGCCATTGAGTCTGTGAACAGGGCCCTCGAGCCTGCCCAGGGGTTGCTAGCCGTCGCCTGGAGCGCCTGCTGACCGTACCCCGGAGGGGTCACAGACGATCACATTTAAAGGGCATGGTAATTGAAAGGTTATTGAAGTTTACGAGTTATGTAAATATAAAGGTTAAGTTCTGCTGGTTGTCAACAATTATGTGTTGCTGGTGTAAATATGCCCAGTTTGTGTCGGCAGTCTTCATGTTCAATGGCTGGTTTTCCTCCGGGTAAAGGTACTCTTCAGTCAGTTTTGGACGGTGGTAGTAGCGTAGCAATGGTCAAAAGTCCCGTCGCTCAAACATTCACGATTCATGTCTGTGACCTTTTGTAGGCCATCAAATGCCTACGAAATATTCGTCCCACAAACCTTACTGTTATCACTTTCGTCGGGAAATGTACTATGTTGGATGATAATGCTGTTAAAGCCGTACTTAGCCATAATGATGATGTTTGGATGTGCAGAGCAGGAGCGGTGGATTGCGGGGGGGGGGGGGGGGGGGGGGCAGGATACCCAAAAGCCCTCAGTCGAAAATCCTGGGGGCAAAAGGGTCATTTCGCCCCCAGATTTTAGCCGGCTCATTGTCTCACGTTTTCAGCTGTGTGACGTATTTTTCCGATTTCGTCTTAACCAATCATAGACCTTATGCAATGATTTTCACGTGTGCTCTGGCGATGAATAAACATCCATTGCTAATGATCAGTAAATCACTGTCCAGATGTGTGTCATCATTTTTTTTTAGAACTAGAGGCGATTATTGCTTGCTTTGCTTAGCGAAAATCGACATTGACCAGCGGCAGGGTCTGCACTATTCAATGTCTGTCGCAAACAAAGCTGGAATTTTTGTCATCTACATGTCATCTACAGGTGTGACAGATTCGGGAGTGGGGGCGCAGTTGACCCCTGGCAAAAAGAACAGGGTAAAACCATCTTTTTCCCCTCGATTAGAATGGTAAAAGTAATGGCCGAATTTGTCGATGCAAAATGAAGTATTCGGCCAGCTTTGGGTAGTAGGTATCTATACAATCACAGCGCAAAAAAAAATAGCGCCTGCGGTGCAAAATAAATAAGTGGGCACAATACTGAGTACCCATATTGCAATATATGTATAGCAAATAGTACAATTTACACACATTTCCTGTCTTTCATCACGAACTTGTATGTCGGCACACTTCTCTGCTCTACAGCACATTTTTTTCTAGAATGAACTCGGCAAATTGCCCCACAGCCCCTGGAAAGTCAGGGGCTGCCTTTCCACCCTAATTCCGCGGACCGCCGCAAGAGTGGCAGGGAGGGCAGTTGACCCCCAATCTATAGTTTTTTTTAAAAAATAATAAATGTAATCCGAATGTTTTAATGGGATGGATTTCCGAGATCAGGACCCACGCTAAGCTAAGCTTGTTGCGCGGGCCCTGACCCCACCATCCGATCGCGCAATTCCAATTATTGACAGAATTTAATGGCGAAGTTTATCGTCCCCAAAGACTGAGGACGGTCCCCCGGCTCGCTGGCTTGTGGGCAAAACAATAACTTTGGTTTTCTATGAAGTCATAAGAGGGAGCCCTTCCGGAAAAAAGAATATAAAAAGCAATGAGACAATGGGTAAGAGCCTATCAGGGATGGCAAAGGCCCCCCTCCCCCCCCCCCCCCGAGACCGACATATGCCACTAAGGCCTAGGAAGGGCCTGAAAGAAAACTAGCCACTTTCATAATGGGATTTTTAATTGAGATAGCCGAATTGCTATCCAAACTTCTGGAAGGCCATGTCGAGAAATCTCTTATAGCATACCATAGGCGTAGGAACAGGGGGGGGGGGGGGGGGCGTGGCCCCCTCATTTTTTGCCATTTTTTATTATAAAATATTGTATTTTGCTTGTTGAGATACAAAAATATTTCAAAAGAGCCCTGACGAGAAGAGCCCAAATTTGCACAGAAATGTTCCATAGGGGGTTGGGTTTCTCTCAACGAGATCAAAGTTTCACTGCCCCCCCCCCCACATACACACACTTTTCGTGACGTTCATACATCCCTGCAGCATACTCTGTTTGGTTGTAAAGTTTCTCCTGCCGAATATAATTGATGTTTTGTCCTGTCGTCCAGCGCTGTGTCGAAAAATTCAGCGCTATGTCAAATAGCTTAATACGGAAGCATGTGTTAAAAGCAGCGTTACTGTACCAGCGAACGAACACTTCCCCACGGACAATATTATGCTCGTTGTGTAAGCAACGATTAGAAAATAATTGCATTTGTAGTAATTCCGCGTGCGGACGTGACCCGGCTCGGCCGCGACCCTCCTCGGGCGCTGCGCCCGCGCGGTGGCGGGCGGCGGCCCCAGCCCCGGGGAGCGCGCGGCCGCGGAGGTCGTGGCGGCCGGCGTCCTGTGGTGGCGGGCGGCGGCCCCAGCCCCGGGGAGCGCGCGGGTGCGGAGGTCGTGGCGGCCGGCATCCTGTGGTGGCGGGCGGCGGCCCCAGCGCCGGGGAGCGCGCGGCCGCGGAGGTCGTGGCGGCCGGCGTCCTGTGGTGGCGGGCGGCGGCCCCAGCCCCGGGGAGCGCGCGGCCGCGGAGGTCGTGGCGGCCGGCGTCCTGTGGTGGCGGGCGGCGGCCCCAGCCCCGGGGAGCGCGCGGCCGCGGAGGTCGTGGCGGCCGGCGTCCTGTGGTGGCGGGCGGCGGCCCCAGCCCCGGGGAGCGCGCGGCCGCGGAGGTCGTGGCGGTCGGCGTCCTGTGGTGGCGGGCGGCGGCCCCAGCCCCGGGGAGCGCGCGGCCGCGGAGGTCGTGGCGGCCGGCGTCCTGTGGTGGCGGGCGGCGGCCCCAGCCCCGGGGAGCGCGCGGCCGCGGAGGTCGTGGCGGCCGGCGTCCTGTGGTGGCGGGCGGCGGCCCCAGCCCCGGGGAGCGCGCGGCCGCGGAGGTCGTGGCGGCCGGCGTCCTGTGGTGGCGGGCGGCGGCCCCAGCGCCGGGGAGCGCGCGGCCGGCGCCCTGTGGTGGCGGGAACCGGTCTGCTGATCGGCGGACTGAACGTGCAGTCTCTGCGGCCGAAGATCTCGGAGCTGGCGGAGGAGCTACATGCCATGCTTCTCTCCGAGACCTGGTTGAAGTCCGCCGTTCCCAACCGACTGCTGGTGATCCCTGACTACTCAGTTCTTCGCGTCGACCGTCCCGGTGGTCGCGGATACGGAGGTGTGGCGATCGTCGTAAAGGAGAACCTGTCGGCTACCCAACTCCGACTCACCACCGGGCGCTCACCGGACAGCCGACTGGAAGACATCTGGTCGCTGCTGAAGCTGGACCGAAGCCGACACAGCTGCTACTCTGCTCCCTGTACCGGCCTCCGCGGTACACCGCCGCGGCGCTCGACGCCGACTTCGGCGACCTCGAGGCTCAGCTGCAGAGAGTGGTGCTGGACCACCGACCGTGACCATTGTGGTGCGAACGCAAAGACGAGGAGATCGGCACCCGGAAGCTGCTCCAGCGGTGCACAATTTGCTGGACCGAAGAGTTAATAGTAGAAACAGGCCAGGATCTTCTCCCCAAGCCAGCTCACCTCACAGTCTGGTTACAATATTAACATTTCGTTTTCCAGGACCTAAAATTAACATTTTCACGCCGCTTCGCGGCGTCACATCTGTAGTAATCGTCATAACGAAGCCATAGTCATCGGTTTGTCGTAACGCTGAATTGAATGAATACCATTTTTAGTTTATTATCCTCTACAAGGCCCACCGCCTATATTTCTGGGTTTCATCAGGCAAAACCGTACAAATTTCGCGCCGCTTCGCGGCGCTAGCAGGTACATCCTACCTACTATAGCATGAAAATCCACAAAAAAATGCTGCAACGGCTTAATACACGAATCAAAATGGGGTTACATTTTTTCGCCATTTCAGCCGCCCCCACACTAAAAAAGCCGACACCCACCTGTTGTCAGCTAAGATAGGTTTTCTCTCCTGTACGTAACAATACAAATTAGTAATGCGCTCAGTACAATGCATACTGAGGGTCCTGGTCCAATCCAGCTCATCAAAAGTAGACGAATATTTTTTTTTTTTAAAAGGGGGCATCACAAAATAAAGTGGCCGAAATCCGTAGAGTTTTTCATATCCAGGGGTATTTTTTTTTTGGGGGGGGGGCTCTCCCAGGGGCTTGCCCCCCCCCCTTCTGAAGGTCTGGCTGCGCCCCTGGCTGCAGCCTCACCGCAGCGGACCTGGTCCGGGGACCGGACTACCACGGTATCGGGACCGGACCAGACGGGATCGGGTCGCCCGTCGCAGCTGGGCTGGGTCGGGACCTGAGTGCAGATGCCACAAGTCACAACTGCATATGAATCACCTTAGCAGCAGTGCTGCGCTGGGTTCAGGCAGAGGGATGACGTCACTACAGTGGCCAGCCAATGAGCTGCGAGGTTGGCGGGATGACGCCGATTGGAGGACTAGTTATGTGCGGCTATTGACTACACGGCACGTCGAGGGATGGCTGCGTGACTGCTGCGCTGGTTTGGTTCTCCGAGCTGGTTGTTATGGGCAGCTACTGAACTGGTCCGACCAGAGCAGGGCTCGTCTACATCAGTTAGGCAAAACAACTACGGGGAGGCGATCTAAACATGGATCGATCACAAATTAGATCGTGACGTAATACAAATGGGCGGAGCGATGCCCTTATAAGGAGATCCGATATAAAAATTGATTGATTTCCTGACATTCACACCTTCAAACACCCTGTCACCCCTAAAAAAATGCCTATCACCCCTGGATTTTGTTTTCTCGGTTGAAACTGCACGAATCGCTCATCATATTTGCTTGTACCTGGTATGGTCAGATCCCTACTTTGGCAGATATGGCCAAAGTAAGGATCGGCGATCTCAATTTCGGCACTCGCAGCAGCCTCGGTGATCTAAATCTTGATCCGCCACCTGACTTCACGATCTAAAATTGGATTAGCCAGCTGACGACCGATCTAAAAATTGATTTCACGCTGTGGTCGCTGCCTCGCGGAATCAATATTTAGATCGTCATTTACAGTGGAATAAGGGCAATTGCCGAATCTGGTCACATGTATTATTCCGATATATGGATAGCACATGTCCTCCAACACTTGTTAACCTCCTAGTATGCGTATGTTGCTCCGAAACCTAACATAGGCCTCACAGTTTGGTACTGCATGTATGCCCAAATACGGGCGAACAAATCTACACAAATTGATCGATGTATTTTTTAATCGCCTCCCTGCAGTTTTCCCAGCTGACATTATCTGAACTGCGGGGTACTCGGTACTCGGTACTCGGTACTCGGTACTCGGTACTCGGTACTCGGTATTTACTCGCCAGCGATTATTGGTTTACGACAGTTGGTCGCAGCGGGATGTATTAGTACCATCAAGTCTCGACACTGAATTACCTCATCGTTTTATCAAGGCGGCTGAAAAGTGGCTATCAGTGACCAAAAAGCCACACAATAAAGACGAACGAAGAAACCAATGAATATGGAATCTGAAAAGAGCTGGGATGCGAAGTCTTCAGAGGGTGTGAGAGGAAAAGAGGCCATTAAACAGGAAAATCCTCCCTTTGTATGTGGTAGAAACAGCACCGCGACACGTGTGTGCTGTGCAGTGTGTACACTGCACAGTACACACACCTCTGGCGATGTGGGAACGACAGCATGCCATGTTTGCGCAGCGTAACGCAGCGTAACGTACCGTGACTCGCCGTGACTCGACGTGACGCGGCGTGACTCGGTGACGGATGGCACGGTGTGACAATGTGTGCAGTGGCCGTGTGAGGCACTCAGGGGTCAGGGGTCGGCTTCTCGCGGGGTACCTGCCGCTGAGATGCAGGTCACGGAGTCGGAGTCATACCGGGTCACTTGTGACGGTGGGCTCTGTGTGTGTGTGAGAGCGGAGGGAGGGGTGTCGGCAGTCGGAGTCATACCGGGCCACCCGTGACGACTGGCTCATCGTGTGCGGAGGGGGGGGGGGCTGTCTCTAAGAGATGCTGGTCATTGTGGGCGGTCCAGAGCAGCCGCAGCAGCTGGTTCCGTTAGTATATAGAGCAGCTGGCTGTACGATCTGCGGCCCGGTCCGCTGCTGATAGCCGGCGGACCGCCCCAGCGGTAGCCGCTCTGTGTTCTCTGTCCCGGTTTAAGTGCCTTCCGCGGCCGGCCCGGCCTGGTTCTGCCTAGCTCGCCGCCGTCACCGCAGCGATGACTGCGTGATGTTGTGAAGCGGAACCGAGTAGCGGTCAGCCGTGGCGGGAGCCGCGCGTGACGTGACGCTCGGTGGCCGCGACACCGTTCTGTCGCGCGTCGGTCGCGACGCCGCCTGGACGGGACGGGACGGGACGGGACGGGACGGGACGGGACGGGACGGGACGGGACGGGACGGGACGGGACGGGACGGGACGGGACGGGACGGGACGGGACGGGACGGGACGGGACGGGACGGGACGGGACGGGACGGGACGGGTCGGGTCGGGTCGGGTCGGGTCGGGTCGGGTCGGGTCGGGTCGGGAACATGTCGTGTCGGCAGGGGTTTGATAAGGAGGGCGGTGTGGTGGAGGGGTGGATTAATGTTTGGATCAACGAGACATATATCGACGGAGGAACAGTGTTGACGGTGTTGTCTTATGACATAAATGCCGAATGTGTCAATGTCCACAGTCGGACGCGCCAAGATGTCTAATTCCACTGTATGTGTCACCCGATAAAATGGCCTGTCAGATACGATCGATCTCAGCTTACTGTGACACCCTGTGACACCCAGCGGGCAGCTGTGAACGCGAGTCGGTAATCCGTGAACTGATCCAGACCATACCTGCTGATGGACTTACTAAACTGAGATATGAACACGCGATCACCGGTGCAGCAGTAGTGAAAGTTGTGTGCCGCTCCCGCTGACATTCCGCCTGTCTGTATGTCGCTTTGTTCCTCCCTCTAGCAGTCAAGCGCGACACCATGGCCGCGATTTGCAATGCTCGCGCTGACCTCTCCCCTTCCTGTGTTGCAAAGAAAGCAGCTCGGCTGACCCCTGCTCTCCTCTGCATGTGATACAGTAGAGATGGGCTGACCCATCCCCTTCCTGTGTTGCAAAGAAAGCAGCTCGGCTGACCCCTGCTCTCCTCTTCATGTGATACAGTAAAGATGGGCTGACCCATCCCCTTCCTGTGTTAGAGTGGAGCTTGTCCGACCTCTTCCCGGGCTCTCTGTGCTTAAGGAGAGATGGGCTAACCCCTCCCCTCCCCTTCCTGTGTTACAATAGAGATGGGCTGACCCCTCCCCTCCCCTTCCTGTGTTACAATAGAGCTGGGCTGACCCATCCCCTCCCCTTCCTGTGCTACAATAGAGCTGGGCTGACCCATCCCCTACCCGTATTGTGTTGCAGTAGAGCTGGGCTGACCCATCCCTGCTCCCTATATGTTACAATAGAGCTGGGCTGACCCATCCCTGTCCCCTATCTGTGCGTGTCAGCGGGGTTGGGCTAACCTGTTCCCCCGTCTGTGTATTACAGCTGTGTTGGGCGGGAAGTTGGAGCGATACCTCGAGCGCTTCTTCAACTCTGGCCGTCAGCTGGTGACCCTGATCCGCCTGAAGTCCCGCAAGGGCCTGATCCGCGCCCGGCTGGCCGGCGCCCGGGCCGCCACCGGTGACGTGCTGGTGTTCTTGGACTCCCACTGCGAGTGTGGCCTCGACTGGTCAGTGACGCCCGGTCTCAATGTCTGGTCACTGTCGGGGTCCTCGTTCCACGGGAGGACGTGGTCAGAAGACCAGTGGTGATGTTAACTATGTTATTGATAAGGCAATGATCTCTCCAACTTCGATTGCCTCGATCCAAACTTGATTATAATTCAGTGCCAAATCATTCCTTCTCCAGTCTCTATATCATCGCTGCATTTGATCACATTTGTGTTATTCCGAAGTTCTCCTTATCAATACAAACTAAAACTCCTGAGTCATGATTTCACTTTCAAATTCGCAATACTCAAAATGTGTTCTTATCTGAGGTCGATGCAGGTTTTCATTGAACATCAAAACAGGCAATATATCGCAAATATTTTATCGAAAGTTTTCCAGCATCGGCTGTTCTAGGAATTATGTCAAACGTCTGGAATGTCTCATCAGCCCGGGCGGTCTGTGTGTGACTTGTATCTGACCTGCGTGACATGTCTCTGGCCCGTGTGACCTGTCTACCTTCTGTGTGACCCGTGCCACCTGTCTGTCTGGTGTCAGGATGGAGCCTCTGCTGCAGCGGATCAAGGAGGACCGCACAGCCGTGCTGACTCCCATTATTGACGTCATCGACGACAAAACGCTGCAGTACTACAACTCCAACGGAGACTTCTTCCAGGTACGATGTCCGGCCGCTGTGCTGCTCGCGTGGGAGCTTTCTGTACCACGCTGTTCGCGTGGTAGCTTCCACTGGAAGGAATCAGGACAATACGGGCCCGATGTTTTCTGTCACATATTTTACAGTAACTTGAAATATTGCACGTGCTTTGCACCACAGTGAAGTAATGTGTCCTGAGGGGTTTGCAATGCCCTTAACATGACCCATAAATATGACACAAGGCATTTGCTTGGGAAATAACAAGGGCTCGCAGGAAACGTTATGCCTCACGACTCGATAAAAGCGCGATTCAGTTCAGTTTCATTCGAAGCATATTTCCGCTGAAGGACAATTTTCCTCCAACTACAGGACAAAGTTGCTTCATTGATGGGAACAATGCGAATATGCACTGACCGCAATGTTCCTGTAAAGGCCCAGCGCAGGCTTGTCCATCGATTTGTTCAGCGGCCGAGGGCGGGCAGCTGTTACGGCGTAACCGGGGACAACGTCTCGCATACGCTATTGACTTCACTACCGGCTCGGTCCCAACTCCAGTGAAGGCACCGGTCGACAGTGTAGGGACCAGTAGGACCCGAGGGTCACGACCAGCGGGGATCCAGTAGTAACGACCAGTGGGACCCGGGAGTCGTGACCAGTGGGACCCGGGAGTCGTGACCATTGAGACCCGGGAGTCGTGACCAGCAGGGACCCAGTAGTAACGACCAGTGGGACCCGGGAGTCGTGACCAGTGGGACCCAGTGGTAACGACCAGTGGGACCCGGGAGTCGTGACCATTGGGACCCGGGAGTCGTGACCAGTGGGACCCAGTAGTAACGACCAGTGGGACCCGGGAGTTGTGACCATTGGGACCCAGTAGTAACGACTAGTGGGACCCGGGAGTCGTGACCATTGGGACCCGGGAGTCGTGACCATTGGGACCGAGTAGTAACGACCAGTGGGGCCCGGGAGTCGTGACCATTGGGACCCAGTAGTAACGACTAGTGGGACCCGGGAGTCGTAACCATTGGGACCCGGGAGTCGTGACCATTGGGACCCGGGAGTCGTGACCATTGGGACCCGGGAGTCGTGACCAGTGGGACCGAGTAGTAACGACCAGTGGGACCCGGGAGTCGTAACCATTGGGACCCAGTAGTAACGACCAATGGGACCCGGGAGTCGTGACAATTGGGACCCGGGAGTCGTGACCAGTGGGACCGAGTAGTAACGACCAATGGGACCCGGGAGTCGTGACCATTGGGACCCGGGAGTCGTGACCATTGGGACCCGGGAGTCGTGACCATTGGGACCCGGGAGTCGTGACCAGTGGGACCGAGTAGTAACGACCAGTGGGACCCGTGAGTCGTGACCATTGGGACCCAGTAGTAACGACTAGTGGGACCCGGGAGTCGTGACCATTGGGACCCAGTAGTAACGACCAGTGGGACCCGGGAGTCGTGACCAGCGGGGACCCAGTAGTAACGACTAGTGGGACCCGGGAGTCGTGACCATTGGGACCCGGGAGTCGTGACCATTGGGACCCAGTAGTAACGACCAGTGGGACCCGGGAGTCGTGACCAGCGGGGACCCAGTAGTAACGACTAGTGGGACCCGGGAGTCGTGACCATTGGGACACGGGAGTCGTGACCATTTGGACCCAGTAGTAACGACTAGTGGGACCCGGGAGTCGTGACCATTGGGACCCAGCAGTAACGACCAGTGGGACCCGGGAGTCGTGACCATTGGGACCCGGGAGTCGTGACCAGTGGGACCGAGTAGTAACGACCTGTGGGACCCGGGAGTCGTGACCATTGGGACTCAGTAGTAACGACTAGTGGGACCCGGGAGTCGTGACCATTGGGACCCAGTAGTAACGACCAGTGGGACCCGGGAGTCGTGACCAGCGGGGACCCAGTAGTAACGACCAGTGGGACCCGAGAGTCGTGACCATTGGGACCCAGTAGTAACGACTAGTGGGACCCGGGAGTCGTGACCATTGGGACCCGGGAGTCGTGACCATTGGGACCCGGGAGTCGTCACCAGCGGGGACCCAGTAGTAACGACCATTGGGGCCCGGGAGTCGTGACCATTGGGACCCGGGAGTCGTGACCATTGGGACCCAGTAGTAACGACCAGTGGGACCCGGGAGTCGTGACCAGCGGGGACCCAGTAGTAACGACCAGTGGGGCCCGGGATTGATGACCGGAGCCGGGCAGCTTTGTGGCCTCCGTATATCTGGAACGATCCGTAACGCTCCCTCGGCGGGGCGCGACAGCTCTCACCTACCTCATCATCAGTCCCCCCCCCCCCCCCCCCACCGCCACTCACCAGCCTGGCACCTGTGCTATTATTCCACACCCTGACCTGCCTGGCGCCTGTGCCATAACAATGTCCCGTCTCCGCGGCATGTCGCCCTGCAGTGTTCTCTATTTCCCGAACCGGACGGGTGGCGCGGTGGCGTGCCGTCCGCCATCATTTACCCCGCTCCCGGCGCCCGGCGCTGTAACGGCGCCTTGACTAACGGCGCCGCGCGTCGCCCTGACTAACGGCGCCGCGCGTCGCTTGGCTGTTAGTCGCGCCCCGTGGTCCGCGGCCCTAACTGGGTCCAGGCAGCACGCAGCGGCGACAGTCGTCGGGTCGTTGGGTCGTCGGTGTCACGCTGTTACCCGTGTCACTGGGGCCGGTATCGAGCGGCGAGGATGGACCGGTGGCACTCGGGCCGATAAAGCTGTGCCTCGGTCTATTGAGGGCCCGCTGGCTGAAGCTGGTGCTACAATAGACAGCTAAATTTAGGTAGAAAATCACTTTCCGGTAAAATAGGAAGAATTGGGCTGATACATTTAATTCACTTATTTGTATATTTTCAAATCACGGAAAATACCACTCCTAGCATGTTTGCATCTGCATCTGCCATGCTCGCGGTATGTCCTGTAGCCTGGCTGGTCAGTTTGCCTCTGCATCTGCCATGCTCGCGGTATGTCCTGTAGCGTGGCTGGTCAGTTTGCCTCTGCATCTGCCATTCTCGCCGTATGTCCTGTAGCCTGGCTGGTCAGTTTGCCTCTGCATCTGCCATGCTCGCGGTATGTCCTGTAGCCTGGCTGGTCAGTTTGCCTCTGCATCTGCCATTCTCGCCGTATGTCCTGTAGCCTGGCTGGTCAGTTTGCCTCTGCATCTGCCATGCTCGCGGTATGTCCTGTAGCGTGGCTGGTCAGTTTGCCTCTGCATCTGCCATTCTCGCCGTATGTCCTGTAGCGTGGCTGGTCAGTTTGCCTCTGCATCTGCCATGCTCGCGGTATGTCCTGTAGCCTGGCTGGTCAGTTTGCCTCTGCATCTGCCATTCTCGCCGTATGTCCTGTAGCGTGGCTGGTCAGTTTGCCTCTGCATCTGCCATGCTCGCGGTATGTCCTGTAGCCTGGCTGGTCAGTTTGCCTCTGCATCTGCCATTCTCGCCGTATGTCCTGTAGCGTGGCTGGTCAGTTTGCCTCTGCATCTGCCATGCTCGCGGTATGTCCTGTAGCCTGGCTGGTCAGTTTGCCTCTGCATCTGCCATTCTCGCCGTATGTCCTGTAGCGTGGCTGGTCAGTTTGCCTCTGCATCTGCCATGCTCGCGGTATGTCCTGTAGCCTGGCTGGTCAGTTTGCCTCTGCATCTGCCATTCTCGCCGTATGTCCTGTAGCGTGGCTGGTCAGTTTGCCTCTGCATCTGCCATGCTCGCGGTATGTCCTGTAGCCTGGCTGGTCAGTTTGCCTCTGCATCTGCCATTCTCGCCGTATGTCCTGTAGCGTGGCTGGTCAGTTTGCCTCTGCATCTGCCATGCTCGCGGTATGTCCTGTAGCCTGGCTGGTCAGTTTGCCTCTGCATCTGCCATTCTCGCCGTATGTCCTGTAGCGTGGCTGGTCAGTTTGCCTCTGCATCTGCCATGCTCGCGGTATGTCCTGTAGCCTGGCTGGTCAGTTTGCCTCTGCATCTGCCATTCTCGCCGTATGTCCTGTAGCGTGGCTGGTCAGTTTGCCTCTGCATCTGCCATGCTCGCGGTATGTCCTGTAGCCTGGCTGGTCAGTTTGCCTCTGCATCTGCCATTCTCGCCGTATGTCCTGTAGCGTGGCTGGTCAGTTTGCCTCTGCATCTGCCATGCTCGCGGTATGTCCTGTAGCCTGGCTGGTCAGTTTGCCTCTGCATCTGCCATTCTCGCCGTATGTCCTGTAGCGTGGCTGGTCAGTTTGCCTCTGCATCTGCCATTCTCGCCGTATGTCCTGTAGCCTGGCTGGTCAGTTTGCCTCTGCATCTGCCATTCTCGCCGTATGTCCTGTAGCGTGGCTGGTCAGTTTGCCTCTGCATCTGCCATTCTCGCCGTATGTCCTGTAGCGCGGCTGGTCAGTTTGCCTCTGCATCTGCCATGCTCGCCGTATGTCCTGTAGCGTGGCTGGTCAGTTTGCCTCTGCATCTGCCATGCTCGCCGTGTGTCCTGTAGCGTGGCTGGTCAGCTGCTTGTGTATGATGAGGGCCCTCCGTATGGCGGCTTTGACTGATGCATGGCTGATATATGGCTGATCGGTTCCTCTGACTGTGTTGTGTGTTTGTCAGGTTGGAGGCTTCACGTGGAGTGGCCACTTCACCTGGATCGGTTCCTCTGACTGTGTTGCTGTGTTTGTCAGGTTGGAGGCTTCACGTGGAGTGGCCACTTCACCTGGATCGGTTCCTCTGACTGTGTTGTGTGTTTGTCAGGTTGGAGGCTTCACGTGGAGTGGCCACTCCACCTGGATCGGTTCCTCTGACTGTGCTGTTGTGTGTTTGTTAGGTTGGAGGCTTCACGTGGAGTGGCCACTTCACCTGGATCGGTTCCTCTGACTGTGTTGCTGTGTTTGTCAGGTTGGAGGCTTCACGTGGAGTGGCCACTTCACCTGGATCGGTTCCTCTGACTGTGTTGCTGTGTTTGTCAGGTTGGAGGCTTCACGTGGAGTGGCCACTTCACCTGGATCGACGTCCCGGCTTGGGAGCTCGAGCGTCGCGGCACATCCGCCGATCCGACTCGGTTAGTGAGAATCCGTCACGGTCCCCTGCCCGTCACAGTCGCTGCCACAGTCACAGGTACAGTCCTGGTCGCTGCCACAGTCACAGGTACAGTCCTGGTCACTGCCACAGTCACAGGCACAGTCCTGGTCACTGCCACAGTCACAGGTACAGTCCTGGTCACTGCCACAGTCACAGGCACAGTCCTGGTCACTGCCACAGTCACAGGTACAGCTACGTCCACACCCACAGTCACCATCAGTTCCTCAGTGACCATCGGTCACAGTCTCATGGTCTCACAGTCTCACAGTCTCACAGTCAAAGGTTTACCTCGCATCCTCAGCCACAGTCAGAGCCACAGGGCTAGCTGCACTCCGACAGTGGCTGAGGCACGCCTTCTCTATTCCTCGCCCGTCTGTGGGCTGTGGGGCTGTGGGGCTGTGATGAAGGGCGATGAGGCCCTCTGGCGGGCAGTTATGACCGAGATAGTGAGAGGTCAGACGGCAATGGCCTCTCCTCCCCTCCCCGCCCCTCCCCGCCCCTCCCGCACGGACGGTGGACGGTAATGGGGTCACGCGGCGGGATGGGGAACATGAGAGGGACGTGATGGGGATGGGCGAAGCTGGGCGGCACGGGTCAACATAGGACGGGTCGGGATGGCACTGGCCGAGGCAAACTGGACGGGACGTTACACGACGAAACAAGACGGCACAGGGAAATGATACAAGACGGGCAGAATAGGGTGTGATTGAATGAAATAGTAGGCGGGGCGGTATTACCAGGAATAAGAGAATAACGTATCACTGGGCGTGGTCAGACGATACTGGGAGTGGTCAGACGATACTGGGCGTGGCGGGATGGGCAGCCCGGGAGAGATAGAGAGATAGAGAGGGCAGTATGGGGAGAAAGCGGGCCGGTGGGCGCGGCTGGATCGGTGCAACTGCCGCCGATCGCTGTCTGCCGCAGATCGTGAGCGGTGATTCTGCAGACCGCGGCACGCGGGTGGCGTCAGGCCGCTGTCTCGGCCAGATCGGCTGATATTACTCCAGTAGGGTTCTGGGTCATTTTATCGCTGTATGTTCTACATGGACTAGTTTTATGTGGTAACGTGATGAGGATCTTGGTATAGTGTATCTTATCAATACATTTGGTTTCTAGCAATTGTAATTGTTAACAGTACGTTCCCTAACTGCTAGCGGGCTTACAAAGTGTATTATTTTCCTTTCTCAGATCCCATCCGGTGGCGGAGTTACGTTAGTTATCGCCTTTCATACCCGCCGCTAACATCCGGTGGCGGAGTTACGTTAGTTATCGCCTTTCATACCCGCCCCTAACATCCGGTGGCGGAGTTACGTTAGTTATCGCCTTTCATACCCGCCCCTAACATCCGGTGGCGGAGTTACGTTAGTTGTCACCTTTCATACCCGCCCCCTAACATCCGGTGGCGGAGTTACGTTAGTTATCGCCTTTTATACCCGCCCCTAACATCCGGTGTCGGAGTTACGTTAGTTATCGCCTTTCATACTCGCTCCTAACATCCGGTGGCGGAGTTACGTTAGTTATCGCCTTTCATACCCGCCCCTAACATCCGGTGGCGGAGTTACGTTAGTTATCGCCTTTCATACCCTCCCCTAACATCCGGTGGCGGAGTTACGTTAGTTATCGCCTTTCATACCCGCCCCTAACATCCGGTGGCGGAGTTACGTTAGTTGTCGCCTTTCATACCCGCCCCTAACATCCGGTGGCGGAGTTACGTTAGTTGTCGCCTTTCATACCCGCCCCCTAACATCCGGTGGCGGAGTTACGTTAGTTATCGCCTTTCATACTCGCCCCCTAACATTCGGTGGCGGAGTTACGTTAGTTATCGCCTTTCATACCCGCCCCTAACATCCGGTGGCGGAGTTACGTTAGTTATCGCCTTTCATACCCGCCCCTAACATCCGGTGGCGGAGTTACGTTAGTTATCGCCTTTCATACCCGCTCCTAACATCCGGTGGCGGAGTTACGTTAGTTATCGCCTTTCATACCCGCCCCTAACATCCGGTGGCGGAGTTACGTTAGTTGTCGCCTTTCATACTCGCCCCCTAACATCCGGTGGCGGAGTTACGTTAGTTGTCGCCTTTCATACTCGCCCCCTAACATCCGGTGGCGGAGTTACGTTAGTTGTCGCCTTTCATACTCGCCCCCTAACATCCGGTGGCGGAG
The DNA here is from genome assembly GCA_036785665.1 of Chirona hameri. NCBI lineage: Eukaryota > Metazoa > Arthropoda > Thecostraca > Balanomorpha > Balanidae > Chirona > Chirona hameri. The sequence goes on from JAXIVJ010006224.1 coordinate 51,203, forward strand.
TTACGTTAGTTATCGCCTTTCATACCCGCCCCCTAACATCCGGTGGCGGAGTTACGTTAGTTATCGCCTTTCATACCCACCCCTAACATCCGGTGGCGGAGTTACGTGCTGAGTTATCGCCTTTCATACCCGCCCCTAACATCCGGTGGGCGGAGTTACGTTTGTTGTCGCCTTTCATACCCGCCCCCTAACATCCGGTGGCGGAGTTACGTTAGTTATCGCCTTTCATACCCGCCCCTAACATCCGGTGGGCGGAGTTACGTTAGTTATCGCCTTTCATACCCGCCCCTAACATCCGGTGGCGGAGTTACGTTAGTTGTCGCCTTTCATACCCGCCCCTAACATCCTGTGGTGGAGTTACGTTAGTTATCGCCTTTCATACCCGCCCCTAACATCCGGTGGCGGAGTTACGTGCTGAGTTATCGCCTTTCATACCCGCCCCTAACATCCGGTGGCGGAGTTACGTTAGTTGTCGCCTTTCATACCCGCCCCCTAACATCCGGTGGCGGAGTTACGTTAGTTATCGCCTTTCATACCGCCCCCTAACATCCGGTGGCGGAGTTACGTTAGTTGTCGCCTTTCATACCCGCCCCCTAACATCCGATGGCGGAGTTACGTTAGTTGTCGCCTTTCATACCCGCCCCTAACATCCGATGGCGGAGTTACGTTAGTTGTCGCCTTTCATACCCGCCCCTAACATCCGGTGGCGGAGTTACGTTAGTTATCGCCTTTAATACCCGCCCCTAACATCCGATGGCGGAGTTACGTTAGTTGTCGCCTTTCATACCCGCCCCTAACATCCGATGGCGGAGTTACGTTAGTTGTCGCCTTTCATACCCGCCCCTAACATCCGGTGGCGGAGTTACGTTAGTTATCGCCTTTAATACCCGCCCCTAACATCCGGTGGCGGAGTTACGTTAGTTGTCGCCTTTCATACTCGCCCCTAACATCCGGTGGCGGAGTTACGTTAGTTATCGCCTTTCATACCCGCCCCCTAACATCCGGTGGCGGAGTTACGTTAGTTGTCGCCTTTCATACTCGCCCCCTAACATCCGGTGGCGGAGTTACGTTAGTTATCGCCTTTAATACCCGCCCCTAACATCCGATGGCGGAGTTACGTTAGTTGTCGCCTTTCATACCCGCCCCTAACATCCGATGGCGGAGTTACGTTAGTTGTCGCCTTTCATACCCGCCCCTAACATCCGGTGGCGGAGTTACGTTAGTTATCGCCTTTAATACCCGCCCCTAACATCCGGTGGCGGAGTTACGTTAGTTATCGCCTTTCATACTCGCCCCCTAACATCCGATGGCGGAGTTACGTTAGTTATCGCCTTTCATACTCGCCCCCTAACATCCGGTGGCGGAGTTACGTTAGTTGTCGCCTTTCATACCCGCCCCTAACATCCGGTGGGCGGAGTTACGTTAGTTATCGCCTTTAATACCCGCCCCTAAATCAGCTCCCCATGCTCTGGAATTGTTGCTTGTTGTTTACCAACTAAGCTACACCTCACGACCACGTGGCCGGACTACCGTGCCTGTCTGCGGCGATGTTAATGCCATGCAACACCGGGGGTGTGGCGAATTCCTTGTCGGATCTCCTGTGTGGTGCACATCTGGTCGTTTCACTTCTCTCTGATCGATCCGTTGCTGATGACCTCCTGCCGGCCCGACCGCTCCCTACGATGCGGCAGCTGGCTCTAGCTGTGGACTGATAAAGGTCGCCAGCTGTGATGAAGGCGCTAACTGTGCCCGCGCCGCAGTGTGTGGTGGCAGCCGCCTGTCTGAGCCGCCGTTCTAGCCCAGCGAGACGGCGCACTGCTCAGTCGAACTGCTCCTGTTAGCGGAGACTAAGAGGCGATTGCAGAGCGGTATCTGCGCTCAGCGCCGTTCAGTTTCAGTGGAAATGGCACCGAATGAGACGGCTGCGCCGGTTTTCAGTTTTGGTCTGTAGTTAATGGTCAGACTTTCGTTTAGTGTCTGCTTTATGCTCGCTCGCATCCTCGAACGCTGGTTTGTTTGCCTGCTGACGTCTCGGGATCCTGTTCGTTGTCTTCAAGTTTATGTTGTATCATTAGTCTAACTTGTCTGCTGGTGGCCTGATCTGTCATCGGTCTGTCACAGCTGTCACAGAGCTGCCACGTAACCTGTCACGAGCTGTCACGTAGCTGCTACTGACAACAGCTATCCAGCTGAGCTGTGTGCCGTTATTCCTGACACTTGACTAGCGTTGCTCAACAGCGAGCACATAGTGATAAATCATGCTTATCGCAATCGGTCGCTATATTTGCGGGACCTCACTGCGGTGCGACTGAACGTACCGTCGGAGCTTGGTGCACGGTGTGGTCACCGACGTTGGCTGGTGAAGTCTTATTTCGACTGTAAAAGCAGCTAGTCATGAGACGATGATTACTGATAAGTCATCTGTATTAGGAGAGCTGCGTGTCGAACGGGAAGTTGCAATGCAAAGCAGTGTCTGCGCTACTGAACACCGCCGCCGTAGTGGGCGTGTGCGCGGGACAGGGCCGGGCGACACCACACCGTGACGGCTCATATTGACCTACTCCCGACCCGCGACTCGGCCCGATTTGGCCGTGTCTCAGCGCTGTTGGTCTGCAGGATCATATTGACCTACTCCCCGACCCGCGACTCGGCCCGATTTGGCCGTGTCTCAGCGCTGTTGGTCTGCAGGATCATATTGACCTACTCCGACCCGCGACTCGGCCCGATTTGGCCGTGTCTCAGCGCTGTTGGTCTGCAGGATCATATTGACCTACCCCCGACCACCGCGACTCGGCCCGATTTGGCCGTGTCTCAGCGCTGTTGGTCTGCAGGATCATATTGACCTACTCCCGACCCGCGACTCGGCCCGATTTGGCCGTGTCTCAGCGCTGTTGGTCTGCAGGATCATATTGACCTACCCCCGACCCGCGACTCGGCCCGATTTGGCCGTGTCCTCAGCGCTGTTGGTCTGCAGGATCATATTGACCTACTCCCGACCCGCGACTCGGCCCGATTTGGCCGTGTCTCAGCGCTGTTGGTCTGCAGGATCATATTGACCTACCCCCGACCCGCGACTCGGCCCGATTTGGCCGTGTCTCAGCGCTGTTGGTCTGCAGGATCATATTGACCTACTCCCGACCCGCGACTCGGCCCGATTTGGCCGTGTCTCAGCGCTGTTGGTCTGCAGGATCATATTGACCTACTCCCGACCCGCGACTCGGCCCGATTTGGCCGTGTCTCAGCGCTGTTGGTCTGCAGGATCATATTGACCTACCCCCGACCCGCGACTCGGCCCGATTTGGCCGTGTCTCAGCGCTGTTGGTCTGCAGGATCATATTGACCTACTCCCGACCCGCGACTCGGCCCGATTTGGCCGTGTCTCAGCGCTGTTGGTCTGCAGGATCATATTGACCTACCCCCGACCCGCGACTCGGCCCGATTTGGCCGTGTCTCAGCGCTGTTGGTCTGCAGGATCATATTGACCTACTCCCGACCCGCGACTCGGCCCGATTTGGCCGTGTCTCAGCGCTGTTGGTCTGCAGGGATCATATTGACCTACCCCCGACCCTGCGACTCGGCCCGATTGGGGCCGTGGTCTGTTGGTCTGCAGGATCATATTGACCTACTCCCGACCCGCGACTCGGCCCGATTTGGCCGTGTCTCAGCGCTGTTGGTCTGCAGGATCATATTGACCTACTCCCGACCCGCGACTCGGCCCGATTTGGCCGTGTCTCAGCGCTGTTGGTCTGCAGGATCATATTGACCTACCCCCGACCCGCGACTCGGCCCGATTTGGCCGTGTCTCAGCGCTGTTGGTCTGCAGGATCATATTGACCTACCCCCGACCCGCGACTCGGCCCGATTTGGCCGTGTCTCAGCGCTGTTGGTCTGCAGGATCATATTGACCTACTCCCGACCCGCGACTCGGCCCGATTTGGCCGTGTCTCAGCGCTGTTGGTCTGCAGGATTGTCGCGCCGAGACTCTGACGGTGTCGGGGCTAATGTTTGACTGGCACGCTATGCTGGCCTGGCCGAAGGGCCGCAGCGCCGCGCCGGGCTGCCTGGGCCGACAGCCAGGCGCCGAGCGGTGCCTGGCTGCCCGCACTACAGCAATGCAGCCTGATGTTACTGACGTAATGCTCCGACATTTGTTGGGAGCTGGCTGGCCACTAGCTGAGATCTGGTCTCGCGGGGCAGAGCAGCGAGGACCGCACGTAGAGCTGCGCGGGCTGGGCAGAGCAGTGTGGACCGAGGGCAGAGAGCGGGGACTGGGCAGAGCGGTGAGGACCGAGGTCGGGGACTGGGCAGATCGGTGAGGACCGAGGGCAGAGGGCGGAGACTGGGCAGAGCAGTGAGGACCGAGGGCAGAGAGGGGACTGGGCAGAGCGGTGAAGGCAGAGGGCGGGGCCTGGGCAGAGCAGTGAGGACCGATGGTAGAGGGCGGGGACTGGGCAGAGCAGTGATGGCAGAGGGCGGGGACTGGGCAGAGCGGTGTGGACCGAGGGCAGAGGGCGGAGACTGGACAGAGCAGTGAGGACCGAGGGCGGGGACTGGGCAGATCGGTGAGGACCGAGGGGAGAGGGCGGGTACTGGACAGAGCAGTGAGGGCAGAGGGCGGGGACTGGCAGAGCAGTGAGGACCGATGATAGAGGGCGGAGACTGGGCAGAGCAGTGAGGACCGAGGGCAGAGGGCGGGACTGGGCAGAGCGGTGAGGGCAGAGGGCGGAGACTGGGCAGAGCAGTGAGGACAGAGGGCGGGACTGGGCAGAGCGGTGAAGGCAGAGGGCGGGGACTGGGCAGAGCAGTGAGGACCGATGGTAGAGGGCGGGGACTGGGCAGAGCAGTGATGGCAGAGGGCGGGGACTGGGCAGAGCGGTGTGGACCGAGGGCAGATGGCGGGGACTGGGCAGAGCGGTGAGGACCGAGGGCAGAGGGCGGGGACTGGGCAGAGCAGTGAGGACCGAGGGCAGAGCAGTGAGGGCAGAGGGAGGGGACTGGGCAGAGCAGTGAGGGCAGAGGGCGGGGACTGGGCAGAGCAGTGAGGACCGAGGGCAGAGGGCGGGGACTGGGCAGAGCAGTGAGGACCGAGGACAGAGGGCGGGGACTGGGCAGAGCAGTGAGGGCAGAGGGCGGGGACTGGGCAGAGCGGTGAGGACCGAGGGCAGAGGGCGGAGACTGGGCAGAGCAGTGAGGACCGAGGGCAGAGGGCGGGGACTGGGCAGAGCAGTGAGGGCGGGGACTGGGCAGAGCGGTGAGGACCGAGGGCAGAGGGCGGGGACTGGGCAGAGCAGTGAGGACCGAGGGCAGAGCAGTGAGGGCAGAGGGAGGGGACTGGGCAGAGCAGTGAGGGCAGAGGGCGGGGACTGGGCAGAGCAGTGAGGACCGAGGGCAGAGGGCGGGGACTGGGCAGAGCAGTGAGGACCGAGGACAGAGGGCGGGGACTGGGCAGAGCAGTGAGGGCGGGGACTGGGCAGAGCGGTGAGGACCGAGGGCAGAGGGCGGAGACTGGGCAGAGCAGTGAGGACCGAGGGCAGAGGGCGGGGACTGGGCAGAGCAGTGAGGGCGGGGACTGGGCAGAGCGGTGAGGACCGAGGGCAGAGGGCGGGGACTGGGCAGAGCAGTGAGGACCGAGGGCAGAGGGCGGGGACTGGGCAGAGCAGTGAGGACCGATGACAGAGGGCGGGGACTGGGCAGAGCAGTGAGGGCAGAGGGCGGGGACTGGGCAGAGCGGTGAGGACCGAGGGCAGAGGGCGGGACTGGGCAGAGCGGTGAGGGCAGAGGGCGGGGACTGGGCAGAGCAGTGAGGGCAGAGGGCGGGGACTGGGCAGAGCAGTGAGGACCGAGGGCAGAGGGCGGGGACTGGGCAGAGCAGTGAGGACCGAGGACAGAGGGCGGGGACTGGGCAGAGCAGTGAGGACCGAGGACAGAGGGCGGGGACTGGGCAGCGCAGTGAGGACAGAGGGCGGGGACTGGGCAGAGCAGTGAGGACCGAGGACAGAGGGCGGGGACTGGGCAGCGCAGTGAGGGCAGAGGGCGGGGACTGGGCAGAGCAGTGAGGACCGAGGACAGAGGGCGGGGACTGGGCAGCGCAGTGAGGGCAGAGGGCGGGGACTGGGCAGAGCAGTGAGGACCGAGGACAGAGGGCGGGGACTGGGCAGAGCAGTGAGGACCGAGGACAGAGGGCGGGGACTGGGCAGCGCAGTGAGGGCAGAGGGCGGGGACTGGGCAGAGCAGTGAGGACCGAGGACAGAGGGCGGGGACTGGGCAGCGCAGTGAGGGCAGAGGGCGGGGACTGGGCAGAGCAGTGAGGACCGAGGACAGAGGGCGGGGACTGGGCAGCGCAGTGAGGGCAGAGGGCGGGGACTGGGCAGAGCAGTGAGGACCGAGGACAGAGGGCGGGGACTGGGCAGCGCAGTGAGGGCAGAGGGCGGGGACTGGGCAGAGCAGTGAGGACCGAGGACAGAGGGCGGGGACTGGGCAGCGCAGTGAGGGCAGAGGGCGGGGACTGGGCAGAGCAGTGAGGACCGAAGGCAGAGGGCGGGGACTGGGCAGAGCAGTGAGGACCGAGGACAGAGGGCGGGGACTGGGCAGAGCAGTGAGGGCAGAGGGCGGGGACTGGGCAGAGCGGTGAGGACCGACGTAGAGTGGTCATGTCTGGTAAGATGTGTGGCGACTGGCGATCTGTCTAATCTCGTGTGGCGATGCTACACTGATCCCGTCTGTCTAATCTCGTGTGGCGATGCTACACTGATCCCGTCTGTCTAATCTCGTGTGGCGATGCTACACTGATCCCGTCTGTCTAATCTCGTGTGGCGATGCTACACTGATCCCGTCTGTCTAATTTCGTGTGGCGATGCTACACTGATCCCGTCTGTCTAATCTCGTGTGGCGATGCTACACTGATCCCGTCTGTCTAATCTCGTGTGGCGATGCTACACTGATCCCGTTTATCTAATCTCGTGTGGCGATGCTACACTGATCCCGTCTGTCTAATCTCGTGTGGCGATGCTACACTGATCCCGTCTGTCTAATCTCGTGTGGCGATGCTACACTGATCCCGTCTGTCTAATCTCGTGTGGCGATGCTACACTGATCCCGTCTGTCTAATCTCGTGTGGCGATGCTACACTGATCCCGTTTATCTAATCTCGTGTGGCGATGCTACACTGATCCCGTCTGTCTAATCTCGTGTGGCGATGCTACACTGATCCCGTCTGTCTAATCTCGTGTGGCGATGCTACACTGATCCCGTCTGTCTAATCTCGTGTGGCGATGCTACACTGATCCCGTCTGTCTAATCTTGTGTGGCGATGCTACACTGATCCCGTCTGTCTAATCTCGTGTGGCGATGCTACACTGATCCCGTCTGTCTAATCTCGTGTGGCGATGCTACACTGATCCCGTCTGTCTAATCTCGTGTGGCGATGCTACACTGATCCCGTCTGTCTAATCTCGTGTGGCGATGCTACACTGATCCCGTCTGTCTAATCTCGTGTGGCGATGCTACACTGATCCCGTCTGTCTAATCTCGTGTGGCGATGCTACACTGATCCCGTCTGTCTAATCTCGTGTGGCGATGCTACACTGATCCCGTCTGTCTAATCTCGTGTGGCGATGCTACACTGATCCCGTCTGTCTAATCTCGTGTGGCGATGCTACACTGATCCCGTCTGTCTAATCTCGTGTGGCGATGCTACACTGATCCCGTCAGTCTAATCTCGTGTGGCGATGCTACACTGATCCCGTCTGTCTAATCTCGTGTGGCGATGCTACACTGATCCCGTCAGTCTAATCTCGTGTGGCGATGCTACACTGATCCCGTTTGCTGCCGGTGTGCTGCCGGTCCCGTATTTCTAACTGGGCCATCACCAGCGACACACGGGAGCTGTTCAGGTCTGCTGCTCCGTCGCCTCGGCTAGAGATCGAGGAGCTGTTCAGGTCTGCTGCTCCGCCGCCTCGGCTAGAGATCGGGGAGCTGTTCAGGTCTGCTGCTCCGTCGCCTCGGCTAGAGATCGGGGAGCTGTTCAGGTCTGCTGCTCCGCCGCCTCGGCTAGAGATCGGGGAGCTGTTAAGGTCTGCTGCTCTGCCGCCTCGGCTAGAGATCGGCGAGCTGTTCAGGTCTGCTGCTCCGCCGCCTCGGCTGGAGATCGGGGAGCTGTTCAGGTCTGCTGCTCCGCCGCCTCGGCTAGAGATCGGGGAGCTGTTCAGGTCTGCTGCTCCGCCGCCTCGGCTGGAGATCGGGGAGCTGTTCAGGTCTGCTGCTCCGCCGCCTCGGCTAGAGATCGGGGAGCTGTTCAGGTCTGCTGCTCCCCCGCCTCGGCTAGAGATCGGGGAGCTGTTCAGGTCTGCTGCTCCGCCGCCTCGGCTGGAGATCGGGGAGCTGTTCAGGTCTGCTGCTCCGCCGCCTCGGCTGGAGATCGGGGAGCTGTTCAGGTCTGCTGCTCCGCCGCCTCGGCTAGAGATCGGGGAGCTGTTCAGGTCTGCTGCTCCGCCGCCTCGGCTGGAGATCGGGGAGCTGTTCAGGTCTGCTGCTCCGCCGCCTCGGCTGGAGATCGGGGAGCTGTTCAGGTCTGCTGCTCCGCCGCCTCGGCTGGAGATCGGGGAGCTGTTCAGGTCTGCTGCTCCGCCGCCTCGGCTAGAGATCGGGGAGCTGTTAAGGTCTGCTGCTCCGCCGCCTCGGCTAGAGATCGGGGAGCTGTTCAGGTCTGCTGCTCCGCCGCCTCGGCTAGAGATCGGGGAGCTGTTCAGGTCTGCTGCTCCGCCGCCTCGGCTAGAGATCGGGGAGCTGTTCAGGTCTGCTGCTCCGCCGCCTCGGCTAGAGATCGGGGAGCTGTTCAGGTCTGCTGCTCCGTCGCCTCGGCTAGAGATCGGGGAGCTGTTCAGGTCTGCTGCTCCGCCGCCTCGGCTAGAGATCGGGGAGCTGTTCAGGCCTGCTGCTCCGCCGCCTCGGCTAGAGATCGGGGAGCTGTTCAGGTCTGCTGCTCCGCCGCCTCGGCTAGAGATCGGGGAGCTGTTCAGGTCTGCTGCTCCGCCGCCTCGGCTAGAGATCGGGGAGCTGTTCAGGTCTGCTGCTCCGCCGCCCTGGGCTAGAGATCGGGGAGCTGTTCAGGTCTGCTGCTCCGCCGCCTCGGCTAGAGATCGGGGAGCTGTTCAGGTCTGCTGCTCCGTCGCCTCGGCTAGAGATCGATCACGGGAACTGCGGTCTCGCCACCGCTGCCTGGGCTGGTGAGGCACACTCACGTATGCACCGATGCAATTTTGCCACCACATTGAGACCCATCGAGACAGCGCCAAAGGGTCGCAATCGCCGCAGGTATGGGAAGATTGGTCGCCGGCGACACACAGCATGGGAGCAGTGAGAAGGCCTCTGTCCGATACAGACCATGGGAAGACACGCGACTGGCACATGCGGACCTGGCGCGGACATGCGGACCTGGCGCGGACATGCGGACCTGGCGCAGGGTTATATGCTGGCCGGAGTCGTCAGCCGGGCCCGGTCGGCCATAAAGACATAACAAACATACAAGAATAGTGCAACTTAGAGCCTCTGGGGCCCATCTGAATGAAGCTGCGCATCCCCCATTTCCAGTCAAACCCATTTCAATTTCCTTTGCTTTTCAATATGTCTGAAACATTATAATCTCATGAGTGAGATGTATGTATGGGATTATAATGGGATTCCAGCGTCCTCGCCCGCTGGCTGCTGATCTGACTGTCAGGCTGCAGTGCTCACGAGCAGCGGCCCGGCGCGGATGGCATATCAGCGGGATAAACGGATCACATTCGTTATGTAAATCGCTGCCGACAGTGGCTGCAGCAATGCCCGACATGACCCATGTGACGAGGCCGGAACCGGACATTGGGTGGAGACCGGTGGGGGGGGGGGGGGGGGGGGGGCGGGGGCAGGGGCAGTCACGGTGCATGAAGCGCCGTGAAAGCCATGCAGTGCAGACAGGTCAGCGCCGCCCTGTATTCAGCAATATTGCACATCCCACAGTGCCACATCCGCAGTTAGGTCATAGGTGAAAGCTGCATTTGGTGTCATCGGTCCGTATGCAATATGCATGCATGCATGCTATGCAGATCAACAGCCTGTACAGTGTACCAGGTGCGCTATGTGCGACTCTGCCGAGAGCACTTACGTTGACACATTGTGCCTATTTAATAATGCTACTCTGTTTCTAATCATGCCTTATGTTGACCTGATGTGACCTGACCTGATGTTACATCGGGCTGATATAGGACCTGACAGTCAGTACCGTGCTGACCTGTGCCCTCTCTGACCTCAGGTCACCCACCATGGCAGGCGGCCTGTTCGCTATAGATCGACAGTACTTCTGGGAGTCGGGCAGCTACGACGAGGGTATGGACGTCTGGGGCGGCGAGAACCTCGAGATGTCCTTCCGGGTGCGTGGTGGCGAAGCATGTCTTCAACAACATGTCCTCCAGATAATGAGGGTTCTGTGCAGCATTAATGATATTCTCAAATCAAATTGGCACCTACTTAAATGCTGCTAAAAGCTTCCACGGTTTGATGTTTTACTTCTTTGATCTTGAACGGCCATTCGAGCGACTGGCTTTGTTCCTGTATCTATTTCTACGTCCCCATTGCAAAGCGATTTCCAGACAATACTGGTCAGATACCCGTCTTATCTGTATCTGCAGACGTGCAGTGGGTGGGCCTATCTTCTGACGGCCTATCTCGCCCGTCTTTCCCGTCAGATCTGGATGTGCGGAGGTAAGATCGAGACGATCCCGTGCTCGCGCGTGGGTCACATTTTCCGCGACTTCCACCCGTACAGCTTCCCGGGTGGCAAGGACACTCACGGCATCAACACGGCGCGACTGTCCGAGGTCTGGATGGACGACTACAAACGGCTCTTCTACCTGAACCGGCCCGACCTGCAGGTCAGTCAGGCCGAACGTAGGTGGTAGTGTCGGCAGTCACAGTCGCAGTCACAGTCACAGTCACAGTCACAGTCACAGTCACAGTCACATTCGCAGTCGCAGTCACAGTCGCAGTCGCAGTCACAGTCACAGTCACAGTCACAGTCACAGTCTCAATCACAGTCACAATCACAGTCACATTATCAGTCTCAGTCACAGTCACAGTGTGCGTTCACTGTCACGTTGCAGGGAGAGTGTCAGTCGGCTTCAGTCGGCTGCAGTCACTGTCAGCGGTGGACGGGGGCGGTCTGAATCGCACAGTTCACGTTGAGCGACAGCTCAGTGACAGTGACAGCCACGGTCACTAGGTCGGCACGGCCTGTCAAATGTGCCAAGCTGGTACCGCGTACACCGCGTGTTGTTGCCAGCAATGGTGACCTCTGACCTCTTCAGCCAATACATGACATTCGTATGACAGCTGTGTGACCTCAGGAGATCGACATCGGCTCTATGTTGTGACCTGTGTAACCTATGTGTGACCTCAGGAGATCGACATCGGCTCTATGTTGTGACCTCTGTATGACCTCTGTATGACCTGTGTGACCTCTGTATGACCTCTGTGTGACCTGTGTGACCTCAGGAGATCGACATCGGCTCTGTGGCCGATCGCCTGGCGTTCCGTCAGCGACTGAAGTGCAAGTCGTTCAAATGGTACCTGGACAACGTGCTGCCTCAGAAGTTCATTCCGGACGAGAACGTGCAGGCATACGGGCGGGTGAGTGATAACCTGATCTTATCTGACCTGGCCCGACCTGGACTCTATCATGTTGGGCACTAGTATTTAGTTTACCCTGCCATTATTATGTTGGGCACTAGTATTTAGTTTACCCTGCCATTATTATGTTGGTCGCTTGGTAACACCGATAACCGTACACCTCGTCCATTTGTTTATGCCGACTACTTTGAACGTTTCTGCGAAAATATCCAATAAGGAAAACGACAACTTGTCGCTGAGCATCACTGCCGACTTGTCATCGTTTGAATGCCGTCTGTATGACGTGGACTCGGGACACTCCGTTTTCACGGTCAGATATCGGCACGCGATCGCGAACGTCTGTCCTATTTGTTAAAAACAAGAGCCAGATACTATAGTTTTTAGCATGCATCGTCCCACGGTGCGTTTCCACTACAAAGCAGAGGATGCAGACTTATGCCTGTTGGGTGACGCGTTCGTGTGTAGGTCAATATGGCTGCGGCACCTGATGGGTGTCTGTCTGCCTTGTCGAGCCCTGCCTCTCTGCGGGTGCCCTACGCTGGCCCAGCCTCAGTGGATGTATTGTGTTTGTCGCGTGCTATGGCTGCCGCCTCTCTGCGGGTGCCGTACGCTGGTCCAGCCTCAGTGGATGTATTGTGTCTGTGGCGTGCTATGACTGCCGCCTCTCTGCGGGTGCCGTACGCTGGTCCAGCCTCAGTGGATGTATTGTGTCTGTGGCGTGCTATGACTGCCGCCTCTCTGCGGGTGCCGTACGCTGGTCCAGCCTCAGTGGATGTATTGTGTCTGTGGCGTGCTATGACTGCCGCCTCTCTGCGGGTGCCCTACGCTGGCCCAGCCTCAGTGGATGTATTGTGTTTGTCGCGTGCTATGGCTGCCGCCTCTCTGCGGGTGCCGTACGCTGGTCCAGCCTCAGTGGATGTATGATGTATTGTGTTTGTCACGTGCTATGACTGCTGCCTCTCTGCGGGTGCCGTACGCTGGTCCAGCGTCAGTGGATGTATTGTGTTTGTCGCGTGCTATGACTGCCGCCTCTCTGGGGGTGCCGTACGCTGGTCCAGCCTCAGTGGATGTATGATGTATTGTGTTTGTCACGTGCTATGACTGCTCGGACTGACGTCGCCGCCGCAGGTCACCGCTGCCGTAGCGCCTCTGTGTCTGGACAACCTGGACAGGGAGAATGACGCGGCCGACTACCCCCTGGGCCTGTACGACTGTGTCAACGCCCCCTGGCGCAACGAGGTAGCGACCGCCGATCCCTCCCTCCCGACACTGCCCCCCTCCCGACCGCACCGGACCGCACGGGGACCAGAGGACAGGACAGTCCGGCACGGGGCACGTACAGACGTCCCTTCCGTCCGACCACTGCACCCCCCCCCTCTCTCTTTATCTCTCTTCCTCCCCTGCTCTTTCGGCACGGCTGTCTTCACCCCCTCTCCCCCCCGGACGGACTGCCCCCCCCCCCCCCCCCCCCCCCCGCTGCGGTGACCTGGACACGGAATGCTGGACTGAACTGCCGACTTCTGGTGACCTCTGGCGACCTCAGGTGACCTGTCCTGACTCTGGGCGACCCCCGGTGACCTCGGTGATCCCTGGTGACCCCTGGTGACCCTTATCTCTGCTCTGGGCTTGGCACAGGTGGCCAGTAATCAAACGACGTCTCGGCTCTGCCTGGACATGCTGCAGCGCAATGAGGACACGCCGTACAACATGGGCGTCTACGTGTGCCACAACTACGTGGCCGCCTCGCAGGTGGATGTCACACACCGCTCTCCCCCTCTCTCCCACTCTTCACCGCTCCCGCTGGCATTGCTCTGTTCGGACCGGTCCATTGGGCCGTGTCACATTTCTGGCGATGGGGTTGGCATGCAGTGACACTCAACCCAGCATCCAACGGAACACTCTGTGTTCAAATCCGTCCGAGCTACTTTGAACGATGTGAGCTACTTTGAACGATGTTTGTCTCAATTTATATTTTTGTTAACTCAGATTATTTAACTTAAGTATATTATGTTATGTTCGTTTCGTCTCAATCTAGGAAGCTATGTGTAAACTCTTCAATTGATTGCCGATAGACTGGCGGGTTTACGCTCCTATGGTGTTTGTGCTGGCCTGTCCGGGCCGTGTGTGGCCGTGTGTGTTTGCCGTTCTGACCTCCGTGCCCGGCGTGGCGGCCGTACAGATGTTCTCTCTGAGCAGTACCGGGCAGCTGCGGCGGGAGGAGGTGTGCGCCACCGTACAGCGGCGCTCCTCACTGGTCATGATGACCCGCTGCACCAGCGCCGGCAAAGACCAGCTGTGGACCCTCGACCCGGTGAGACTGAGGGAGCCGCACACTCCCGTCCCTGAGGCGGACGGCAGGGCAGGCTGTGAGGCGGGCAGGCGCCGAGCTGTGTGTTGGAATCTGTTTTTATTTGTGCGAGTGCAATTTTAATGTTCGTGTGTCTCTCAGGTAACTACGATTCAATCTGGCTGGTTATACTTGCTAGCCCTGTTTTACTTGTCGGTGGACAAAGGCGTAATTAGGGTAGAGGCGCCGTCGCCAGCAGTGAATGTTTCTACTTTCTGCACGCCACTAGCGCGTCCAGCTGCCCAGATACTGATATCCGTGGCCGGCGGATATCCCCGTGCTGATGTGTGGGACTAACGTCGTGTCTCGGCACGGATACATGACCTGTTCCTCTCTCGTGAGTCGTGACGGTGACCGTGACCTGTGACAATGGGCTGCCCCCCCCCCCGTGCCCCCACAGCGCGGCTACCTGCGACACCAGAACACCGGCCTCTGTCTGGACCGGACGGGGCTCAGTTCCGGTGAAGACGTCATGGCCACCACGTGCTCCGGACAGCTGGGCCAGGTGTGGTACTTCGACACGGGACGGACGGCGTGATGAGATAGGGCCACGATCAGCCGCCACCACCTCCAGCACACACAGGGCCACGGATGCCTTCGGAGACGGCGAAGTTCTACGCCTTCGGAGCCGGCGAAGATATATCAGTGCTGCTGGTGCGGTGGCGGTGAAGACCTCAGTGGTGGTTGGTTCGCTGATAGCGACATCTCAGTGTTGATTGGCTCACCGGTGGATACTTGACTGTGCTGGCTGGCCCTGTGGAGACCGCTCAGTGCTGGTTGGTGCGGTGGCGGTGAAGACCTCAGTGGTGGTTGGTTCGCTGATAGCGACATCTCAGTGTTGATTGGCTCACCGGTGGATACTTCACAGTGCTGGCTGGACTGTGGAGACCGCTCAGTGCTGGTTGGTGCGGTGGTGAGGGGTGCTGGGTAGCCCGGCGTGTGACGGCGGACAGCGGTGGAGCCGGCCGCACGCTGCCGTCGTGTGGTGGCGGAGGGCGCCTTAGTTGCCCTCCGACACCACACGGCGGAGGGCAACTGACACGGCTGGAGCGGCCTAGCCTAGAGCCTGACTGGACCCCGAATTTAACTGGTCTGGTTTGGACAGTGTTGGTGTTGGCTGGTGACGACACAGTCGACCTGGACTGGAGATTGCCAGACTTGGCTTAAGTCGCGCTGGATGGGGTCGACTGGCCGGTTAACGTAGCATAGCAGAAGTAGTGGCCACTGTCGCCCAGACGCGACAGTGGCCACTGCTTCTGCCGGTGGCGACCAGTGGTCAGTGTGTCTCCTGCCGACCACGTCACCTCGTCTGCGCCAGCCTCGTCCTCGTCCCGGAGTGGCCTCCGTCATCCACAGAGCATTCGATCCAGCTGTGACAACATTGTGACTCGACCATCGCCGGAGCGTGCCCGGCGCGTCAGCAGACTGGAGTGCGGGAGCCACCGCATGTGTCGCCTTTAGCCGCTGGGTCACGCTACTGACGGCTGTAGCTGTGTGGCTGTGTGGCTGGGAGGAGTGCCGGTGTTGTGTGGCTGGGAGAGGAGTACCGGTGTTGTGTGGCTGGGAGGAGTGCCGGTGTTGTGTGGCTGGGAGAGGAGTGCCGGTGTTGTGTGGCTGGGAGAGGAGTGCCGGTGTTGTGTGGCTGGGAGAGGAGTGCCGGTGTTGTGTGGCTGGGAGAGGAGTACCGGTGTTGTGTGGCTGGGAGGAGTGCCGGTGTTGTGTGGCTGGGAGAGGAGTGCCGGTGTTGTGTGGCTGGGAGAGGAGTACCGGTGTTGTGTGGCTGGGAGGAGTGCCGGTGTTGTGTGTCTGGGAGAGGAGTGCCGGTGTTGTGTGGCTGGGAGAGGAGTACCGGTGTTGTGTGGCTGGGAGGAGTGCCGGTGTTGTGTGGCTGGGAGAGGAGTACCGGTGTTGTGTGGCTGGGAGGAGTGCCGGTGTTGTGTGGCTGGGAGAGTGCCGGTGTTGTGTGTCTGGGAGAGGAGTGCCGGTGTTGTGTGTCTGGGAGAGGAGTGCCGGTGTTGTGTGTCTGGGAGAGGAGTGCCGGTGTTGTGTGGCTGGGAGAGGAGTGCCGGTGTTGTGTGTCTGGGAGAGGAGTGCCGGTGTTGTGTGTCTGGGAGAGGAGTGCCGGTGTTGTGTGGCTGGGAGAGGAGTGCCGGTGTTGTGTGGCTGGGAGAGGATTGGTGATGTTGTGTGTCTGGGAGAGGAGTGCCGGTGTTGTGTGTCTGGGAGAGGAGTGCCGGTGTTGTGTGGCTGGGAGAGGAGTGCCGGTGTTGTGTGTCTGGGAGAGGAGTGCCGGTGTTGTGTGGCTGGGAGAGGAGTGCCGGTGTTGTGTGGCTGGGAGAGGAGTGCCGGTGTTGTGTGTCTGGGAGAGGAGTGCCGGTGTTGTGTGGCTGGGAGAGGAGTGCCGGTGTTGTGTGGCTGGGAGAGGAGTGCCGGTGTTGTGTGGCTGGGAGAGGAGTGCCGGTGTTGTGTGGCTGGGAGAGGAGTGCCGGTGTTGTGTGGCTGGGAGAGGATTGGTGATGTTGTGTGTCTGGGAGAGGAGTGCCGGTGTTGTGTGGCTGGGAGAGGATTGGTGATGTTGTGTGGCTGGGAGAGGAGTGCCGGTGTTGTGTGTCTGGGAGAGGAGTGCCGGTGGTGTGTGGCTGGGAGAGGAGTGCCGGTGTTGTGTGGCTGGGAGAGGAGTGCCGGTGTTGTGTGACTGGGAGAGGATTGGTGATGTTGTGCAGCTCGGAGAGGATTGGTGATGTACGGTGACGTGACATGCCAGCGGCTGCGAATGCAGTGCTGCCGGGATTCGCTGGTTGACAGTGTCAACAGGTCTGGTTTGTCAGCAGGTCAGATAAATATCGACTCATGGTTACATGTTATATCGATCGAAGCCAGTCTTTGGCTTCAGGGGTCGGCTGTAAGTGGCAGACTGTGGTTGCTAGATTTAGCAATTATATCTGATTATGGCTCAATTTCTGTTAGATTTGTTCCGCGTGAACGTTCACAGACTATGACTATTGCAATAAGGCGAACAAGCTCTTAGATCGTTATTGGCGATTGTGTAGA
>JAXIVJ010006225.1:0-50000 GCA_036785665.1 Chirona hameri
GGTACTACGCTGGCTACTTTGTCGCCCCTGAAACGATCCCCGCGCCCCGGCAGCGGTCCGATCGCTATTCATCCCTCGCACCTCTGTGAGTGAGCGCCTCACGCGGGCCGCGGTGGCTGGTGCTCTAGAACTGCCCGCTTTCCGGCTATCCATGTCGCGCAGGGCTTTTTCCTATAGGGCGGCCTCGTCTTGGAACCACCTGACGCCGGCCGTTATGGCCTCCCGGAGCCTCGCCGTGCTAAAATCCCAACTCGAAAATTGTGACGACGGTGTGTGAAAGCTTGAATTCGTTCGTTTTATTAACATAGTTACCACGATTTCTTGTGTGTGTGCGATGCGTGTTTTAAATTGTCTGTCGTGTTTTTCGTTTGTATCGCCCAACTTGTATCCTTTTCACTCGAATCGAACATTAAGCCATTTATATGGAATGATTCGCAAATACATGAACATGAACTGCCGACATGCTCAGGGGCCCCTCCGACCTACCCAGGGCACCTCAGCGCTGGCTAGGGACTCATTCAGCATGGTCAGGACCTTTCTGACCCATCCATGGGCCCTTTCGATCTGGTCAGGGACCCCTCCGACCTGTACAGGGGCCTTTTGAAGGTGTATGAAGGCCCTCTAGTCTGCCCAGGGGTACTACAGCCTGCTCAGGGACCCTTTCAACCTGGTAAGGGATTGGGGTGGCTGCTTTGTCGCCCTGCCGACATGCTCAGGGGCTCCTCTAACCTGCCCAGGGGCCCCTCTGTGCTGGCTAGGATCCATTCGGCATGTTCGGGGCTCTTCTGACTCGTCCGGAGCCCTTTCGGACTAACCAGGGGCCCTCTGACCTGCCAGGGGCCCTTTGAACGTCCATGGGTTCCTCTGTTTTGTTTTCTTCAGAGGGCCCTGGTGGCCCGTAAGGGCCTTTGAAGTGCTCCAAGCTCTCTACAGACCACTTTGCGTGGTTTCCAGACTCTTAGAGAGCCCATGATACCGCGCTTCGCGCCGTCCGTCGGCCCTTTCCGAAAAGGGCCCTCCTCAGATGTTTCGGTTGGGGGGGGGGGGGGGGGGGTCACGTGCCCCCGGTGACTCTCTTGACTCGGCTCCTATGGGATATAGACAAAAAAATCCTTTCGAAAGCTCGTCAAAATTTGTTTTTACATTATTTCAGTCATTTTTTGGCTCAGGTCAATATTGAGGTCACCAGAGGTCATCAAAGGTCAGATTTTCCAGTTTCAGGACTTCGCTCCAGAAACCCCCAAATATCTCGGGAACTATGTCAGCTAGGAACGAACGAATAACAGCAATAGAAAGCTCTTGAAAAAGTAAATTGATTAAGTGTCATCAAAGTTTAGCTCAGGTCAACACTTTAGGCTCAAGATGTCATCAAAGGTCAAACAGGCATTTTTTTCTTCAAAACTGCATTTCGCAAATTACTTTTAACTAATACAAATCAGGCAATGATTGTGACACCATTGTGTGTGCCTCGTCAAGGCGCTTCGAATCATATTCATGATGACCAGGTTAAGTCAATTTATAAATTTGATCTAAAGGCAAGGTCAAATGGTGACCCAAGTAGGTCATGTTGCACACTGGGAGACGTTTCTCGACGAGACAAACACGAGACATAAGTGCCGGTTTCACTTATCTATCTTCATTCTGTCGAGAGGTATTGACAACAAAATGTGTTGGTGACCTCGGATGATCTCGGTTGACCCTGTAGGGTTCACTTGAACAAAAATTGCACTTGGATCATCAAGAATGGCCTATGATATGATCCAGAAGGAATTGGACTGATATCATGGGTATCCTTAGAATAGGAAGCATTTAAATATTTCCCCATTGACCTATAATGGGGAATTAACGAAATTGACCCGACCTTAGGTCACCGATATACAAAATCCGAGATAGACTAATTGTAGGTACCTATGACTTTATGCAATCCTGTAAGTTTGAAACAGATTGGCCAAACATTGTGGCTGTGGCTGTTGCAGACTGCAAACGTTTTAGAGGCGGGGTCACGTGACCTGGCCTGGTGACCTGACCTGAGATGACACGAGGTGAATAATTTCACACAATGTGGGTAAAAACCAAAAACGGCGGCGCTGCGCTTCGCCATTTCATATTATAATATTATATCATATTCGCCATGCAGTTTCCCGAATGAATATTCGGCATCGATGAATTTTCCAATGAAAGCAACATAATTCATCTCATCTTTCCACGTCCTCTTAAACGTCACCACCATGACAACAGTGTCTCGTATTATTGGCTACGGAGCGCGGAATCCCTCCAAGTAAGTTTACCTGGCCTTGACACTGACAGAGACCACGGGCTATTTGCAAACTCTCTACGAAGTTTAGTTTAGGATTTGCCGCCGCCGCCACTCTGTGATATCATGGGCCAGATAAGTTGCTTCTTCAATGAATTGTCGTCGGTAAACATAGCCATCGTACTACGGTCAATATTACATACGGTAAATGGAGCTCAGACGATTGTTAGTTACACGCGCTTGTTGATTCAGATTACTGAGGTGTGGTGCACCACTTGAGCACGCACCGCAATGGCGCGACGGTGGGACGCCGCCCACAAATGGGCGCGCCAGGAATGCTGTTTGCAAAAAGATAGCAATCGAAAGGGCAACACCACTTCCGATAGCTTTACGGGTAATCAATAAGGCAAAGCATACATGTAATATGGCAATGGGTTCAGAAGGATGTGCCTTCGCGGAACTATTGCGGAGGTGAACCAATGCACCCATTCAGGGGGATTTTTCGCTCCACGAACACGAACACGAACACGGTTGATACTACAAGGAAATGCGTGACGTTTTTGACAGAGTTTTGATATGCAATTCATAAAATTAATCACATTTCGTCAAATCAAATTGCAACTCCTTACCTTGCGCCATTTTCAAGCACCACGAACGTAATTAAACCGACGAAAAGGTCGCTGGTGGCGGTACACCGACGCACACTAAAATGGCCGACAATATGCTCCACAAACCTGACTGTGAAATGATAGGGTAGAAAAATGTACCACAACTATTTAGAGAAGTTTACGATTTATTGAAAGAACAAACAAATAGGATATTGACGCGCTTCCAAATTTAACACTTCATGGTTCCATGAACCATGAAACATGAATGCTTCCAAACCACGAACGCTTTCAAGCATCAGTCAGTATGGGTGAAACCACCTTCCGAAAGTAGGAGGGGGGGGGGGGGGCGGAGGCACTTTGAAGTCGATTCTTTCTATGCAATGCCCATAGGCGTAATGTTAAAATCCGAACATGTTGGGGGGGGGGGGGGACGTCCCCCCGTCCCCAGTGGTGGTTAGACCCATGTCAGTCAGCTCAACAAATCACCTTCCTCGGCTAGAGCGTGCAACTGTTATATAGGTGTGACCAGAACAAGTCAGTGCGGAGCACTGCATTTACTGCCGTAATACCAATGACAACAATGATCTAAACTATGTAATGTAACCTTTCGAAAACATGGGATTGCATTCCTTCGCTATCATGTAGCTCGGATCTCTCCTCTCTATCTCCTTCACATTCTCTCTCGCCTTCTCTCGCCTTCTCTCGCTCTCGCTCTCGCTCTCGCTCTCGCTCTCGCTCTCGCTCTCGCTCTCGCTCTCGCTCTCGCTCTCGCTCTCGCTCTCGCTCTCGCTCTCTCTCTCTCTCTCTCTCTCTCTCTCTCTCTCTCTCTCTCTCTCTCTCTCTCTCTCTCTCCCCTCTCTTCCTGTTTGTCTTGCACTCCCATCACATTTCAAAAGTTTAGTAAATTACAAATCTATCCGGAACTATCCACCAGTCTCAAACTAGCACCATGTACAGCCATTGCGACATAACGCGACACGCACTGCAGACCATCACCGTATGCAGCCCGACCTGGTGCTCCCTCCCTCGCTCTCTCAACTCCTCCGTCACGGCAGACCAGGCGGCTGAGCCTCCCCGCCACCCCTCCGCTGTGCATATACCGGCCGGAAATCAATATCCCGTGCAAACAGAACTCTCCATTCTAGAGTCAACATTTTGAGCTGGCGTCGCCGGTCGGACCTTTCTCCCGGCCTCAGTGTCCGCCAGGCTCGCTGCGGTGACGTCTGGTGCCGGCGGCGAGGTCAGGACAGGGTCACGTCAGCAGCTGACCTCGTCTGACCGTGCCTGACCTGGCCGCGGTCAGCGCCGACGCACGCGAAACTGGTCCTTATCGTCGTGCTGGCGCAGTGCTGTGCTGTGAACGGACGCCACGGACTTTGTGTGTTTGATAAGGTGAGCCGTTCTGCCGGTGCCGGCGGTGACAACGTGGCGCCTGTCGGGCGGGTAAAAACGATAACTTTGCTGCAGGCAATTGGCGGGGTCAGCGGGATCGGGCGAGCACCCATTATCGTTGTGGCACTAGACTGATTACCGAGAATACGCGGCGTCTTCAGTTGATTGCAATGCAAATACTTCCTGGGAGTGATGCAATCGTTCTGCAGTGGTAGCGATTCGTGAGAGCTGATTTAGGTTGTCAATCAAGATTGACTAGCACGAGGCCTATTGAACGAAGCCCTAAGTGAAATGGTTGGCTACCTACTGATACTTTTGTTCATTGTACATTGGTGACGTTGTTCCTTGCTGAATGCTGCGACTGTTCATTGCCAATTGAAGATCAAGTTCACATGTCCAAGTCATTTCAGTTGTAAGTTCCAGATAGCCTAGCTCAACAACTTGGAGTGGGTGAGTATCTGCTAAATGTATTTGTTCCAGGGGTGTGGTTTTATAAAAAAAATACTGTGGGTTACAACTCCTTGTACTGTACCCCTTCCCTTACTCCCACTCCAGCAGTAAATATATTATATATATATATATATATATATATATATATATATATATATATATATATATATATATATATATATATATATATATATATATATATATATATATATATATATATATATATATATATATATATATATATATATATATATATATATATATATATAAATATATATATATATATATATATATATATATATATATATATATATATATATATATATATATATATATATATATATATATATATATATATATATATATATATATATATATATATATATATATATATATATATATATATATATATATATATATATATATATATATATATATATATATATATATATATATATATATATATATATATATATATATATATATATATATATATATATATATATATATATATATATATATATATATATATATATATATATATATATATATATATATATATATATATATATATATATATATATATATATATATATATATATATATATATATATATATATATATATATATATATATATATATATATATATATATATATATATATATATATTCTTGCTGTTAACTGCCCAACACGTTGATCGACTGGAAAACGGAAACAGACATGATTGCCTGCAATCAACGTGAAGATAGCTTTAGTCATAACATATTATAACGCACTATCGCAGAATGCGTAACCATTCCCACACACGGAAGTAAGCAAGTGTACAGTTGACTACAATGTGCAAACGGCATTGTGCCAAAGTGCCATGATGAAAATGTAACAAAGGCATTTTCCGTCGGACACTTGCTTAGGCGAACTGAAGACGAACGAAAGCAACACTATTCAAGTGACATGTATTTTTTACATTTTTTAAACAATTTCCCGGGGTAAAATTTGAGAACACCTTAGCGCTTACCTTTTTCAAGAGCTTTTATGTTTTCTCTCGTTTGTTCTTAACACCAGTAAGACGCCTTAATCGGCGAAGGACGAGCGAGCCCGTATACACAAATTTCAGCTTAATCGTTCCAGCCGTTTCTGAGTTACGGAACAGGAGTGTACACGTGCGCACGTGCAGTGTGACCCAGAGTTTGACTTGCGTGACATTGCCTGTAGTGTGGTCTCAAACCACACACCAAATGTCAGCTTAATCGTTCCAACCGTTTCTAGGCTATAGCAGGACAACGTATTCTGACACCCCTGACGCGGCACGTGCCACGTGCCATGCTGACCCATCACGTGAGACGAAACATGTCAATAACATAATTGATTGAATGGGGCTATCAGATGGCGAAGATCGCTTGTCAATCGGATGCGGGATTCCAAAGATATAAGCTCCTCAAAAGCGTTACGGTCGGGCCGGGCTGGGCCGGGTCGGGTCGGCCGCTTATATGTGATACAAATCCCGTATTCAATGAGGACTTGCGAGCGCTTCGCGCTCGCTCGTAATCAGAGTAACCGAGATATTTAGGAGTTTCTTCAGCGAAGTCCTAAACTCGGAAAATTTTACCTTCGATGACCTCTGGTGACCTCAATATTGACCGGAGCCCAAAAAATGGCCGAATCGACTATGCATGGTCTTGTTAAAGAGCTTTCGAACGGTCCGCGTCTTTCTAACCCTTTTAGCATTCGAGCTAGTATGGCTCATTTTGATCCCCACCAGGGCGAAGTTGTCTCAGAGGCCCACCCGGGCGCGGGTTAAAAACTTCCCAACATGTTTCCGATGTCACAAATGTCATATAAAGAAGAAACACATATCCAATAGAACAAAACATCTAACATCAGACAAGTACCTGGGGGGGAGGGGGGGGGGGGGGGTATTAATGTTAAGGAAAAGCCTGTTTAAGGATGATAGAGATTGTCGATTAACATATCAATGATAAAAGTGAGCTATCACTTTACGTAATGTGTTATCACCGTTCTGCAGCATCGTTCCGCATTGACACTTCTTTTTGTGGGTAATTATTGTTGTGGATAATTAAAACGGCATCGATTACCTTTGTGGGACACTTCTTTATTGTGGTCAGTATTACCCCTCAGGAGGTTTTGACAGATTTAAGAAGATGATGTGCAAACACTTTTTAAAATGGTGGCAAAAACAAACCATTTCTATACACGAGTCATTCGTATTTTATATGTTTTGGCAAGTTTCTTTCCAATTGTAAGCAAAGTCGTTCGATATATTATGAACACTTAATTTGCACTTATAACGTTTCATCCACCCGCGAGGGTACCTACCTAGAACGAAATTAATTGATATTTAAAGCACCTAGCTTCAAACGATCGTCCACCCGTCATAGTTGCAAATGTATTACGAAGAAGACTTTATTAACGTTTGAGGGCGAGTCAAAGACAAAGTTCAAGTGAATACAATACTACGAGGTACTCATAGGTACTCGATGGTGATCGCTGTTCGGGACTATCCGCCGTTCGGGCTGTCTCACACAATACAAGGTCTTGAGGAAGCGCCTAAAACTATAGTTTGTTTTTATTAGAATGCGTTCGTTCATTTACTGCCTACACATATCACATTTATTAACCTATAATGCGTTATATAGTGCGTTTATGGTAAAAAATGGAATAGCTTTTACAGTTTCTTTGGAACACTTTCCAAAGCTAAGGTGGTCGGGGGGCCTGCCTTCCCCAGTGTATATGGAAGTTAAAGTAAATGCATGTGCATTGAACCCATTGAACAATTTCCAGTATGGAATAAAAAAAGGTTTGAATGAATAAATACTCAGTTTCTTGACAGCTTATGCCATGACAAAATTAATTTTGTGACTTTCTGAAAGCAAAAGTACAATCCTAACGCCTGAGCAGATTTAGATCTGCTACTTGGTAAAAGACCTACGGTTAAATAATTTAAATAGTAACAGCTGACGTTCAGCGAAATCCTGACCTTAAAAACACCTTTTAGTTATTTATTCTACGCATTTTGAAATATGCTCTTGATTGGGGGTGCCGAAGGACTATTGTGGGTGCCCATTTCAACGTTGTGGGAGCCCTGGCACCCACAAAGAGATAGGAAACCACACCCCTGATTTGTTCTCCTCATTATGCCCTTGCCGACTGCTTGGCCTAAACCATGCGCCGTGTTGTCGTCGCTTCTTTGGCATAGTTAGTGAACACAGTGAGAGTGATTGGAAATACAAAGCAGATGTATCCTTCAGTGGAATGTTGTCTTATGAATTAGCTTTTATACGCGATCTTCTGCATGTAAGATATTATATGAGCACATATCTTTTGAGCGTAGGATAGTTGTCAGAATGTCGAGCATTCTGACAACTATCCTACATTTCATAAATGGAATATGAGCAGACGTGAAAAATTTAATCATACCAATAGTTAATAGCAACAACAAACCACACATTTGATAATCCGCGATAATGGCTATACTACATACAGTGTGGTTGAAATAATAACCGACAAATGTACTTGTCCTTTTACTTGCAACCTTTCAGTCACTTAAATTATCATCACTTAAACTTACATCACTTAAGCTCACTTAAACTTATCGCTGATGTGGAGGCTTCGAATGTCGAAAGATGAAAACCTGATTTGTGGCTTTGCAGTCCTGTTTTTAAGGGTTTATGCGATGAAAAAGTTAATTAAATTGTGAATATTTGCTGCCATTACATCCGACTCGCCATGCAAGCCATATATCTGGCGATTTTTTTGCTCATGTAATTGGTGGCTTAATGAAGTAAATTATGATAAGATTTTCAAATCATGATTACCCGCGCCCAGCTGACGGGGGGGGGGGGCAGAATCTGCCTCCTCCCGGATTTGCTAAATAACATGAAAACTATGATAGATATCAACGTACAACTTTCAGTACCTTATTCTGCATTAATTCTTCATCTTCTCACAAAATTGCAATGAAATTGATAGCGTTCTCTGGGAAATAATGACGTTTTAGTGACGTCATGTCATGCCATTTTTGGGGGAAAACACGAAAAACGAGTTTTGAAGCAAATTACAAATATGAAAACTTCAAAAGAAAGGAAATAACATTATCTTCCAAATAGCTATCTCAGAGTTTCGAAATTTTCAGTTTTGACCCCAAAAAATAAACCAAACAGATTTTGTTTAGGAAAATGTCCACAACATCAAAAGTTTTAAATATATGAAAAAACAGTAATATATATGTTGGAGAACCAAGTATGGACGATACTCAACCCAAATTTCAAAGCAATATCTCTAGTTTTGACTGACATATGGCTCCCTAAGAATATGTAACTCATGACGTCATTTTTTTAAGTTGCAGTTTTGTCGGCTTTTATTGACCATATACAGACACATGAATGGCACCACTGTATTTTTTAGACACATATAGTCTAGAAAAAACTTTTGTATTAAGATTAATCAATTTCAAATTTTGACCTCATGTGACCTGACCTTGACCTGAGGGCCATTATATGGGGTCTGGTTGTGACAATGGCTGCTACTATCGAATATTACGTGTAAAATAACCCATAAAACATGTGTCGCATGGCTTTCGCAGAACTATTGCAAATAGTGACCTTTTGTGACCTGACCTTGACCTTGACCTTTGCTTATAATTTCACTTTCCGCTTATGCGGGAGATGTATAATACCATTGACAACACTTTGTGCGATGATAGTCGCAATCTAAGGCTTTGGATGAAAACTGAGTGCACAGCTGCTCCGAGCAAGCACCGTGGTAATTCTCTCGGTCAAAAAAATCATTTCGCAAGACGTATTATTGGAATGAAAACAGTCCAGCGGCCGACTATACAGTCTCATGATATGAGCAAAGAGCACTATCGGTGCCCGGTAGGAAGTGTGTGGAGAGATTGTGAACCGTTCTGATTATTGTGATCCGTTCTGAACACAATTTCCTGCCTCGTGTTGGTGATAATCAGACCGTTGCACGGAAACTAAAGCCTTTTTAATAATAATATTTTCCGTTGCAGCCATGTATGGATATCTGGTGTATAGTGTCTGAATTTTCACAAAGACAATGGTAGCAAGCAAAAACGGCATAATCATAAATATTCCACTAAAAAGTCACCAAGCGAATTATTAACGCATATTAAGGCACCAATGGAGATATAAATACGATGGTACACCCGAATATTCCCTATACAACTGTTTGCCTAACATCGCTTTTATGTGCCCACAGACCAGTCGCCTAGCTCCAAAGTCCCCCACCCCTCCTCCCCCAGTCAGCCATCGTCGTCGCCGCCGAGGCCGCCATGCCGCGTCGGCGCCGACGGAGAAGCCTGGCGCGTCGCCGACGACGACGCATCGACCGGCGACGCGGCGGCTAAGATGGCCGGACGGCGGGCCGGTCCCGGTCACGTGACCGTACCCTGAGGCGCTCCGGGCTCCGGGTTGCCAGCGCGCCGAGCTGTGTAGGCCCGAGCGACCCGTGCCGGGCCGAGAGGCCCTCGATGTGGGGACGGCGGTTCAATTTAGACAGAGGATTGCCGACCGGGGTGTCGTGGGAAAGGCTGGTCTGAGTGGGGTCGGAACCAGGCTTTGTCCGCCAGCCGCGCACGCTCTGTTGGGCACTCCTCGGTGGCTGTTTTGGGATTGTTGCAGGGTGGCGGGTGGGGGAGGAGAGGGTAGGGAGGGAGGATGTTGAGAACCTCATCAACGTGCACGTGCGACATTGAAGAAGATGGAGATTGGAGTGCAGACACGAGGACAGGCGTTTTGTGATCCATTGAGCGGGTATTTAGCGAATAATTATATCGAGTATAGCTATAGGGGAGTTATTTGTATTATTTAATCCTGACTTGACAATCATGGTCATTGATAGTGAGTTGTACCTATTTGGCGCCACTTTTATGCAGAGATTATCGTTTATTCTTTTTCAGTCCTGAAAAAATATTTACCTGAATCTATCAAATACTGCGTTTAAGGTTTACCATTTGTGTTATGAAGCTCATTACTTATTGTTGAACTTCGAAGCAAATCTTCACTCCGAGGGCTAAGGCCAGTTTCAGCAAATTTACTTCGAAAAAATAAGATTCTGTGAAGAAAAGTTATGAAAAGAGAAATATAAAGTTATGAAATTACGAAACCACATTCGCGATCTTCTGACGAAAGCAACAACAAAAGATTAACGTTGTTCTTATCAGAGATAATACCTACCTTTCAACGATTCGTGGTGAATTCCTCGGTACAAGGTAAGTTCTGGTAGTGATAGTGGAAGCGCTCCAACCCTTGAAGAATCGCTCTTGTTCTTGAGGTAATTTTTTTGTGAATATTTAATATAGAATTCATCTTGTAATCCTAAATTAACTTTAAAGGGATATTGGCACCTCCGTATGGTTACTAAAAAGCAACTTAAATGAATGGCGGGGATCAACAATCGTGTATGCTCAAGCTGAAACTTGCTCCTGCAGCACCTAAAGCAGGGTATCGGCAATTTATGTTTTATTTATTTCCGACTCCAAAACGTTGGTCCCAGCCACTGGCGGATCCAGGGGGGGGGGGGCCAATCCGGCCATGCCCCCCCCCCCAAAGCCTGGAAGGGGGGGCCAACATGTCTTTTGCCCCCCCCCCCCCCAAAACAAAATAAAAATATATATAAATAACTGTAATATGAGCCTCAACGCATATAAAAAACAATAAAATTCCGTTTTCTGTGAAATTTTAAGAAAAAAAAATGAACACGTTCATAAATAATGATTTCGTCGTCGACGAAGGAATAACTAGACCCACGACCAAGGGCGGATCCAGGGGGGGGGGCGAACGGGCCCATGCCCCCCCCCCCCCCTCCCAAGCCTGTTTAAGGGGAGGGGGCAAACTATGTTTTGCCCCCCCCCCCCCCAAGACGTGAAATTTAATGCATGCTATATTTGCGTTTTTAGAACGGTACTGGGCATCCCAAAATTGCAGCAGTCAAAATCAAGCTAGCCTCAGTCAAAAACTGAAAAATTTCGCGGCATGACACAAGTTTCGCAATTGCATATACAAATTTGGAAAATGAATTCCATTAAGTGTCTTGCAGAGGCTCTCCTTGGCGGTAATTGCTGGCCCCAGGGCCAACTCTCTTCATAAAATATTATCTTTAAAGCGGGCTACATGTTTAGCTTGTCTGCCGAGTTCCGAAAAAGGCGACGCGAACGCAAAGACGCGGACTTCGGCAACCGGAAGCTGTTCCAGCGGTGCCCAACTTGTTGGCCCGAAGAGCTAATAGTGGGGACCAGGCCAGGACTATCTCCCCAAGCCATCTCCCCCAGGCTCCTCCAGATCCACAGGGACCATTTATGCGCGGAAATGTCGGTCTGCCTCTTGCTACTTTGAAACCATTTGCACCGTTACCAGTTGTTTGTTACAGTTCGGTACATAGGTATGTATACAGACTACAGTTATTATTATCATATGTACTATTGAGCGCAGACTGCCACCGGCCATCGTGATTTACTATCCGAGGCTAATGTATATGAAAAACTACCTTCATTTCAACATTTTGCATCATACCGAGATGTGCAACCAGGAAAAGGGGTTACCTGAGGCTTGGCTCCACTCACGGTCTGGTTCCAATATTAAAAATGCGTTTTCCACGACCTAAAATTAAAATGTTCACGCCGCTTCGCGGCGTCACATCAGTGGCCATCGTCATAACGAAGCCATCGTCATCGTCTTCGTTTCGTCGTAACGCTGAATTGAATGAATAACATTTTAGCTTATTATCCTCTACAAGGCTAAGAAGCTAAAAATGCCTATGTTTCTGGGTTTTATCAGGCAAACCCGAGCAAAAAAAAATTCGCGCCGCTTCGCCGCGCTAAATAACAAGTACCTACTATAACATGCAAATCCACATTAGAAATGTTGCAAAGGCTTAAATACACGCATAACAAATTGGGGTACATTTTTTTTCGTCATTTCAGCCGACCCCCCCACTCAAAAATTATCGGTGACGCCCCTGGGTACAGCTGACAATTGACATAGTTTTTCTCAGTGTAAGGCAATGTCGGAACAATACAAACTGCAAGCTGACATCTTTCCTTTTTCGATATCCCAAAAGGTCGAAAACCTAAACAAAATGGGGGAAAAATCGAAATCGTGTGGTTGCAAAATAAAGTGGCCCAAATCCGGGAAGAAATTCGAAATTGGGGGTAGGTAAGGTCCGCTAAAAAAAACGGTTTGGCCCCCCCCAAAAAAACGGCCGGCTGGATCCGCCCTTGGTCCCAGCTGTGCTCAGTACTAGATTCATGATGGCCGCTCTCATCCAGTTTGGCTGTGAAATTGGCGCCCGCCCACAGCCAAAACGTCCGAATTCGTCGTGACCTGACCTTGGAAAGTCTATCTGTGTTATATAAGGTATTGGTCACAAATCTCCTACGGCCCCAATGTCGAGCCATAGCCATTCTTGCTGTTTTATTCATGTTTTATTATGAAAGAGGCAATGGTTGTTGCAAATATAATTAACTGTATACACATTTGAATTGTAAAGTGCACTGACGGAATGGTGATGTTGAGTTTGTAAATATTCAAAAGCAAATCATAGTCCGCAAAGAAATGATTCTAAATAGTGATGAGGCGACATCAATTTTACGAATGTGTGCCAATCATGAGTGGCGCAAATGTATTTTTTTTTATCTAACGGGGGGAGTTTCGGGAACCAATTTTGCAGGTGAAATCGGACACGCTTAATCTACCGATACACGCCAAAAACTCCATATTGGCCTGCGAGGTGGCAATATCCCTTTAACTGACTTTTCAAAACTTCAATTGAAAACAAAAATAACTTTGAATCGAAACAATGAAGCTTCTCATTGAATGAATTGAAGTTTCTCAACTCCACTGGATGCAATGTACTCCTATCGCAGTGATATTCCGCGTACTCCACTGAACAAGTATTACAGCAACATGATCGTGAAGATTACCGATAAGTGTAGTCCCTTTCCCACCTGTCCGATGTCCAAATGGCACACATCCGTCGTGATGACAGCATACCAAGATAGCCGGATAGCACACCTAGACACAGCAATGCTCATACTGGCAAACCGGGACGGCAAGCATAATCGGAGACGTAACCAAAGTGATGATAAACTAAAGCACTTTCAGCGCGAGCATTCCCATGCCTCCTCGACGCTGAAAGGGAATAGGTCACCTTGAAAGTTGTCTTTAAATTTGGCTATGCGGGGTATTTGGAGCTGAAAAACGAGTATGGCATTTGTTTTGACAATAGATGGATATCCGTCGAAAAATGGGCATGTTTCTCTTTTCTCCTTCATGGCCATAACAAACTTCATGACAATTATGACGTCATGTATATGGTAGCTTTGATATGGAAACTATTGCACACAATAACGACGGACTTTAGACATATATACGCAGGCTGCTTGTAACGTAAACAACCGTTGTGAGGACCCGAAACAAGTTTCGGGGAAATTAAACTTCTTCTTCTAAAAGGGGTCCACTAGTCCTGTGTCGAAATTACTTACAGGGATATTGCCACTTCCGGAGGATTTATAAAATGCGACTTAAATGAATGGTGGGGATCAACAATCGTGTATGCTCAAGCTCAAACTTGCTCATGCAACACCTAAAGCAGTGTATCGGCAAAGCATTTTGTATTTATTTCTGACTCCAGAACGCTGGTCCCAGCTGTGCTCAGTACTAGATTCATGATGGCCGCTCTCATCCAGTTTGGCTGTAGTATTGGCGCCCGCCCAAAGCCGAAGCGTACGAATTCGCCGAGACTTGACCTTAAAAGTATATCTGCGTTATAAGGTATAGGTCACATAACTCCGACAGTCCCAAAGTCGAGCCATAGCAATTATTGCTGTTTTATTATGAAAGAGGCTCAGGTTGTTGAAAATATAATTAACTGCATACGCTTTTTAATTTTAAAGTGCACTGACGGAATGGTGATGTTGAGTTTGCAACATTCAAAAGAAAATAACAGTCCGCAAAGAAGTGATTCAAAATAGTGATGTGGCCAGACTTGTCAATGATTCATATTTGTCATGAGTCGATTCACAGTGATTCACGGACCATAATGAATGATTCAATCATGATTCAATCACTCAACATTACCATAATGAATGATTCAATCATGATTCAATCACTCAACATTACCATAATTAATGATTCAATCTTGATTCAATCACTCAACATTAAAGGGAAGTGTCGACTCCTTTGTCTAACTACTTTTATTTGGAATGTGCGACTAAGATTTTATGAGCGTGATAGGGAGGTCATGCTCTACCTGTGTGCCAATTGGCATGCACATCAGAATAGTCTGCTGTTTGACCTTAACCCTATTTGTAACAGGGGGGGGGGGGGGCGGATTCCGCCCCCCCCCCTCATGTTTTTCGCAGATATCTCCGGAACGGCTGGGAGCAGGCCCATGAAATTTTGGGACTTTTCATAGAATTGAACTCCGCATTTGGAGTCAAAATTATGAGTTCTTAACTTGAACAGAGGTGGTTCCAGGGCACAGTTTTGGGTGGGTTCGGAGGCGACATTTGGCGAAAATACGGAAATGCGATCTTCACGGTTTCTTCCTAACTGCATCAAGTATGAAGGAGTTACATCGGCTTACCGTGATTGCAACAAGTGCAAATTAGATGATGTTAATGAAATATCATACAAAATTGAATGGCAGAGGCGGTTTCAGGGGCTTGAAAGGGGGGGGGGGGTTCCAGGAAGTATTCAATGCTGGGCGGGAAGCTAATAGAGCAATGTAAGGGGCATTTATAGCTATCAAGATGTAAAAGATAGCTTCTGCTTCCATTATTTGCATAATTTATTACATATAGAGTTTCAGGGGCGTGTTCAGGAACATGAAAAGGGGGGTGACTGGCATGGTGATGACGATATGCCAGCGATAACGGCGCAATATACGTTTAGCTTATTATAATATATGCACATATGAGACCAGAAAAGGGAATAAAGTCATTTTTTTTTGCAGAGGCGCGCTCAGGAATGGAAGAAAGGGGTCATATTATTGCAAGGAAACTAAGAGGCATGGGCGTACAATGACATAACATACTGCAGTTTTCGGATGAAACACGCACCACAGGCTACTCTACGAACGATTATAAGATAATAGGCGAGTCCAGGTAGGGTAAAAAGGGGGGTAAGCAATGTTAATTGAAGTTGTAAGTGAAATAGTCACTGTTGACTAGTTAGTATCATAATAGCGGATAATATACTTATAAAAAGGTCTTGCGCCGCCCTAGTTTGGATCCTGGATACGCCTATGATGAAGTACAACATGCAAAAAGGAACTATCTATGATCAGTAACATATTTATAGTGCTGGGTAGCAACTTGTCTGCGGTTAATATTTTTCCCAATTTTACCCCCCTTTTTCACTAACCTGGTACCGCCTATGGGAAAAATATGATTTATAACTGTTTTTTATAATGTCTCAATCACATACCATTTCATTTATTAAAAAAAAAAACATCAAAAAATGGTTTTATTACGCATTTACTTCACCCCCATATTGAGTGACCTGCACACGCCTATGATTTTTGAATTTTCAAACGTCACCGTCATATATCAATTTCCGATTCAATCTCTATCGATTACTATTAGTTGTATTAAAATCGGTCGATAAACATGAAAGCTATGTTGGATCAAAAATACCACTAAAATTTGTAGTTTTTGCCCCCCTGTTGCCCCCCTATCCCAAATTTAATACTTTTTTTATTATTTATAAATGTAGATCGTGTTGAGGGGAACCAAACACCTTTTCATTTTTGAAAATCAGACAGGTAGATCTCGAGATTTCCGGGGGGGGGCGGAATCCGCCCCCCCCCCCCCCCCCCCCCCCTGTTACAAATAGGGGTAGCCAGGAGCCTGTTACAAATAGGGTTAAACATATGACCTGCTCTAAATCCTTTGATTTTGAATGTGCGACTCTAAGATTTCATGAGCGTGATAAGGGGAGCGTGAGCGTGAGCGTGATGTGTTCTACCAGTGTGCTAATTTGCATGCAAATCGGAATAGTCCGCTGTTTGACCTTAAACCTATCTGACCTGCTCTAACTCCTTTGATTTTGAATGTGCGACTCTAGGATTTTCCCAGAATGATCACTAGGTCGTGATCTATCGGTGTACCAATTTTGAAACCAATCCAAATAATCCGCGAATGTATTTCCGAATGTGAATGTGAATGTGAGCCAATTGGACACGCGTGTTGTTTATTTTGTTTATAAAATGATATTTATAATATTTATTATAATTGCAAATTCCAAGTTCCAAAAGCATTAATGACTTTACGTTTTTCCTTTTTTAAGCGAATAGAACATTTATTTTGATTTTGCATTAGGTATTATTTTTTATAAAGCATAATGTGGAATAAAGCGGCGCCGATGCGACAGTGATATTTGGGACATGCGGAGGTCATGCAAATGTTTGTTTATGATTTAGTTTTTGATATGGTATAGTCTACAAATTAGGAAAAGGTGGGTACCTTTTGATAATTTTTCGTGTGAAAAAGGTGTGCGTGTACTGTGTGGTTTATGAACCAAAGTATGAGTTAGTCACCTTTTCTAAGTATTTAGGTACCTACCCCTAACCCTACCAGTTCCAAGGTATTCACCTAGTTAGGGCTGATTGAACAGTGGCTTTGTGCCCACTGGAGTTGGACACAAAGCCTCGCTTTCTTTACGCATATATGAATTACAGGCTACAGCTCAGGACACAGAGCTCATATAATTGGCCATTAAGTGCCTGGTTTGTCCACAGGGCACAGATGAATGCTGGGCCGCTGGCATATTTTGCGGACAGTTTATGCTGTTCGACCAAAAAAGAATGATTTTTTGAGCAATGAATGATTCAATCAGCCTATTTTCTCTGTATGAATGATTCAATCAGTGACTCACAACAGGTTTGCGCATGAAGTGAATCGATTCATGAGTCATTCATTTGAAATAAGAATGATTCAATCAAAAGTAGTCGATTCACATTGAATCATTGACAAGTCTGGATGTGGCCACTCCAATTTTACGAATGCTTGGCAAGCATGGGTGGTGCAAATGTATTTTTTGATCCAATGGGGGAGTTTCGGGAACCAAATTTTGCAGGTGAAATCGGACACGCTTAATCGACCGATACACACCAAAAACTCCATATTGGCCTGCGAGATGGCAATGTCCCTTTAACGTAGGGAGCAATTTTTTTTCTTCACACAACGCATTTTTTTATCTGCTCTATAAATCTGCTATCTCAGTTCAAATCCCCATGTTAAAGGTGAACTATTCTCTTCAACACATGCTTGATAAAGGGTTCATCAAACATTCCTGAACATCTTGTAAACGTTGCATAACTTACATTTATATGGGTTATAATACGGTTACGTTAAAGGGACATTGCCACCTTTCTGAAAGTTGTCAAATATACGCCGGTTGTACCCAAAAATATGAAGTAAGTGCTGCTGAAAACGATGGTGATCATTTTTCTTCTTCTCGAAAACTACACAACTTGATACAAATTAAGTTGTTTAAATTTGGGATGATGACGTCATAGAGCTCTAGAGAGCTATACAGAAATCCTTTACGCTGCCAAAATATGGCACAATTTTTTCGAGACAATTCTGGCGCTTTGAATACAAAACAAACCAACCATTGAAACGTATGCGTGTTCGTACACCACCGTCAAACTAGGAGCAGATTTATATCAAACTGCAGTTTGATATTTGAGGCATCTAGATTTCACTGAAAATTGATACACTGACCATATCCGATACGTTGATTACGAATCCAATGTTTTTGATCTGGGATTGTTTCGTATCTTACGAAATACGGACGGTCATACATACATACGAAGGTCCACCGGGGTATCTCGATTTCGCTGAAAATTGGTCCACAGACGAAATCCGATACGCTGATCACAAATCCAATGTTTTTGGTCTGGTATTTTTCGTATCTTACGAAATACGGACGGTCATACATACCTACAAAGGTCCGCCGGGTATCTCGATTTCGCTGAAAAGGTGTGTACGGAGTACAGACCATACTTGGACACCGATCCCGAAATCTTCCGTTTGCTATTCCGGCATCATTTTATTTCGCAGACAGTGTAATGCTTTCTACATTTATTTTCGTATCGCAGTGCAGGGAACAGTTAGCAGTATCATATACCACATTGTGCCCACCCTTGACTATCCAGATGCAACAACCTGATCAACTATTATCAAACCGAAATGTGCTTCCTTGACGAATAATGCGATAAAATGCACCTTTTAGTTACCAAAACCACACGACAGTGTCCCTATTCAGCCTTTGCCGAGCAAAATAAAAAAGGTACCGTACAACACAGCCATCCAGATTCTTTAAATGAGAACCATCTGCTTCAGGCAAAAACGCAGGTGAAGGGAAGGGAAGTAGGCCGGCCGGAAGCGGGCGGCCACCTTGCTGCGCTCGGTCAGCTGGCCAGCCCTGCCTGCCTCCTCCGAGGGACTCTTGGCCGCTGAGCTCGGCTCCGACTCGGACTGGGGCAGACGCTTCTTCACCGCCTGTGGGTAGAGGGGCGGTCAGCTCATGGGGGGGGGGGGGGCTCAGGTCATGGCACGACCACACCAACATACAGTACAACAACCAGCGTACAACAACCAGGGTCAGACACAGCAGCAGGGCACAGGGGTCAGACGCATCGGCAGGTCACACGGGTCAGACACAGCAACAGGGCACACGGGTCAGTCACAGCGGCATGTCACACCGGGTCAGACACATCGGCAGGTCACACGGGGTCAGCTGACGCAGCGGCATGCCACACTGGTTCAGACACAGCGGAAGGTCAAACGGGGTCAGACATAGTGGCAGGTCACACAGGGTCAGACACAGTGGCAGGTCAAACGGGTCAGACACAGCGGCAGGTCAAACGGGGTCAGACGCAGTGGCAGGTCACACAGGGTCAGACACAGTGGCAGGTCACACAGGGTCAGACACAGTGGCAGGTCACACGGGGTAAGACACAGCGGCAGGTCACACAGGGTCAGACACAGTGGCAGGTCACACAGGGTCAGCTGACGCAGCGGCATGTCACACCGGGTCAGACACAGTGGCAGGTCACACAGGGTCAGACACAGTGGCATGTCACACCGGGTCAGACACAGTGGCAGGTCACACAGGGTCAGACACATCGGCAGGCCACACGGGGTCAGCTGACGCAACGGCATGTCACACGGGGTCAGACACAGTGGCAGGTCACACAGGGTCAGCTGACGCAGCGGCAGGTCACACGGGGTCAGACACAGTGGCAGGTCACACAGGGTCAGCTGACGCAGCGGCAGGTCACACGGGGTCAGACACAGTTGCAGGTCACACAGGGTCAGCTGACGCAGCGGCATGTCACACGGGGTCAGACACAGTGGCAGGTCACACAGGGTCAGCTGACGCAGCGGCAGATCACACGGGGTCAGACACAGTGGCAGGTCACACAGGGTCAGCTGACGCAGCGGCAGGTCACACGGGGTCAGACATAGTGGCAGGTCACACAGGGTCAGACACAGTGGCAGGTCACACGGGGTAAGACACAGCGGCAGGTCACACAGGGTCAGACACAGTGGCAGGTCACACGGGGTAAGACACAGCGGCAGGTCACACAGGGTCAGACACAGTGGCAGGTCACATGGGGTAAGACAGCGGCAGGTCACACAGGGTCAGACACAGTGGCAGGTCACACGGGGTAAGACACAGCGGCAGGTCACACAGGGTCAGACACAGTGGCAGGTCACACGGGGTAAGACACAGCGGCAGGTCACACAGGGTCAGACACAGTGGCAGGTCACATGGGGTCAGACACAGCGGCAGGTCGCACAGGGTCAGACACAGTGGCAGGTCACACGGGGTAAGACACAGCGGCAGGTCACACAGGGTCAGACACAGTGGCAGGTCACACAGGGTCAGACACAGTGGCAGGTCACACAGGGTCAGACACAGGGTAACACACTTTCTGTCTGTGCACCATGTTATGTACAGTATGACGTCACAGCATCATATGGTAACATCAGAAAAACAGAGGCATTGTGCACCAGGGCAGCATTTCCATATTTCTTCTGACGAAGCCGTTATTATTATAAATAGGTTAGGTTAGGTTAGGTTGCATTAATACATCGGACAACTTATTTACGCTGTGGGGTTAGGTTTTGTCTACAATATGGTCTGGGGGCAACAGCTCCCAGTAGGGCTGCAGCGCAGTGAGCGAATTGTTCTAAACGTTGGCCCCTGTAACTGTAATTGCTGTAAAGGTTAGGTCAGGTTTGATTATGTTATTATAATTATTTCCTGGCACACCCTGGTTAGGTTTAACGGCTTCGTCAGAAGAAATATGACAATTTTGTTGTGGTGCACAATGCAGCTGCTTTTCTGATGTTACCATATGCTGCCATACTGTGAATTACACGGTGCACTGGCAGGTACCTACCTTAGTAGTAGTAAATATAGTAAAACGAGACCAGCATCTTGTGTTTATATTTACTGTGCCCATGACAGTGAACATAAAGTTTCAGGTAGCAATGTCAATAAAGTATCAGTGCGGCCACCTTGCACCTTACTCCATCACACCCAAGGGAGCATTCATATATTACGTAACGCTTGAGGGGTTGGGGAGGGTTGGCATAGCGTTGCGAAGCGTGACAAGATGGCATAGGCAAGTGGGGTTCGCACAGGTGTTTCGAAACGCTGTTAAGTTTAAATGAATCTTAAAACGACGACACAAACCATACACATACAAATTACATACGGGCGCTTAGCAGCCATAGAGCCTGGATTTCAATGAGCTTCACTACCACGACAATGTTTGTGCTACAGCATGCGTGCTTTTGCGGCTTCTGTTTTGTTTTTTTGACAGGGTTGGGGGAGTCAGAATGAGTGTTACGTAATTATGTTAACCCTCGCCCGGGTAGGGCAAAATCACTACGTGTTCGGGTGAGGGGGGGGGGGGGTACGACCCCCTTTACCGTTTCGCCCCTAATTGAGATAGATCTTCGATTCAAGGACAAGCGTATTGCTTGTGATGAGAGGAAGCCGCTGATATCCGATTTTAAGGTCATAGGTCAATGGGTAACCTCTGAGGTCATGTTAATGACCCAAAAGTCATCAAAATTGAAAATGCGTATAAATTGAATTGTATCGAGCTAGAATCGTGAATGAGCATATCATAATGCTTAATAGGTGCCAAAATCGTAATCAGCGTCACAAAATGGCCTAAAAACTGCCAAATTACAAAAAGGTCATGTCAGGTCATCTGAGGTCAGTGACCTCGGTTAACCTGTGGAAGCACATGATCCCATTGGAACATATAATTATGTAAAATGGATCCCAAATTTGAAATCAGCGTCACAAAATGTCCTAGAAACCACCAGAAGCCCAAACAAGTCATCTGAGGTCATCGGAGGTCAATGACCTCAGTTGACCTCTGAAAAGGTCAATAGAGATCACAATCTCAGTGGAAACCACAACTGTCACTTGAAACACCTGTGCATATGCTCCGGAACAACAAACACTCGGAAACTGCACAAGTTACAAGCATCGATACTGCGGGACGACAGTTGCGCCTGACATGACCTTGAGAAACAGGTCATAGGTCACGGGTGATGTGGGTTAGAAATTCAAAACTTGCAGAGCATGTGGATTTTTTTCTTCTTCAGAAGTAGGGTACTGAAAGTCTCATTGCAATCGGTTGGAAATTACGCGAATTATTCCAGAAAAACCGAGGGGTGGCATCCACCCCCCTACCCGGGCGAGGGTTAAGGGGGTCAGGCGAAACATTACGAAGTGTTACATAGAGGAAACTCACCGAAAGATGCGTTACATAATATATGGACGGTCTCCAACCCTGCGCAACCAGCCTGATCCCAGCTCCACACCGCCCTCGAACACTCCGGCAGTCCCTGTCCCCGCAGGGCACGCCCCGCTGGTGGGGAGGGGAGGGGAGGTAGGGGTTACCGCCGTTCGGCCTGGGGCGGCTCGGCTCTGCGGCGCTGGCCCTGTTCGGCCTGGGGCGTGGGCTAATCTGATCCAGCCAGGTCGATGTGTTTGCACGGGTCTCGATAAACTTTATTGGCGCACGCTGGCCCATCTGTTGTTGCGATCCAGCGCCGGGATTGGTACAGCGAGCGGTGTGGCGAGGAATTGGCACATGATGGGTATGGTGGCGTGGTGCGGGGTTGGTAGTTGATACAGGATGAGATGGTAAGCCGAATCTGAATGCTGCTGAACATCGTACTTCAATCTGAACTTGTATGCATCGACAGCTTGAATATTCTCGTAGTGAATGCAATACCAAATATTTGGTATCGGGGGGGGGGGGGGGGCAGGTAAGGCGCAGGAGCTACATTTACTCAGAGGTCCATACCTGACAGGAACGGAGGACTTCAGTTTCAACGTTAACATCGAGTAGAAACCGCATATTATCAGTGAAATAAAGGGTTTAATCAGTTGATTTTGCTAATCTCAATAAGGCAAATTTATTTGTGATGGAAAGGATAATTTGTTCTCAATTAAGGCGGTAGATACTAGGCAGGTTTTAATTAATTAGGTT
The DNA here is from genome assembly GCA_036785665.1 of Chirona hameri. Lineage (NCBI taxonomy): Eukaryota > Metazoa > Arthropoda > Thecostraca > Balanomorpha > Balanidae > Chirona > Chirona hameri. Next base: position 23,282 of record JAXIVJ010006225.1, read on the forward strand.
CCTTTGACGCATGCGGCCAGTTTCAAGACACATTAATTTCAATATTGGTAACCGTGAAATGAAGATCCTTGAAACTTTGTATTCGAAGGGCCTGGCTATTCTGTAAAATCTGATTCGCTTCCAGATGCGCATTGCAACAACGTTCTCCCGTTGCCAAGTTTGATTTCCGTTCCGAACTCGTCTGTGAGACCTTTATCTGCAGAAGTTTTTCGAGATCAATGCGTGATCGAGAGTGCTCGCGTTCTCGATCCCTTCGGGAAATTGACTGCTGAAAACTGCTCACTGAACATTGCCGTCTTCGACTTCAACCATGCTCGTCTTCCCTGGTCCAGTCAAATGTCTATCAATCGAATAACTCCCGATACGAATAACGAAGTTATCTCTCTGATTGAGTTCGGTATAGGATCAAAGCTTAGACGAGGTCTCAGAAAGCCTCATTGCACCTAAGCCTAAACAGGCCGGTGAAATTGTATGTGACTTCATCCCTACTGAGACACACATGATTAGTCGACATGATTGGATACCAGGGGACTCAATCCTAGTTACATCTTAGCGGAAACACGCATGAGCTGTGGACAGGATTTCATACGCCGCGTCTCAGCGGAAACACGCACGGCCTGTAAACAGGATTTCAGGCGCCTCATCCCAGCGGAAACACGCACGGCCTGTAAACAGGATTTCAGGCGCCTCATCCCAGCGGAAACACGCACGGCCTGTAGACAGGATTTCAGGCGCCGCGTCTCAGCGGAAACACGCACGGCCTGTAAACAGGATTTCATACGCCGCGTCTCAGCGGAAACACGCACGGCCTGTAAACAGGATTTCATACGCCGCGTCTCAGCGGAAACACGCACGGCCTGTAAACAGGATTTCATACGCCGCGGCTCAGCGGAAACACGCACGGCCTGTAAACAGGATTTCATACGCCGCGTCTCAGCGGAAACACGCACGGCCTGTAAACAGGCTTTCATACGCCGCGTCTCAGCGGAAACACGCACGGCCTGTAAACAGGATTTCATACGCCGCGTCTCAGCGGAAACACGCACGGCCTGTAAACAGGATTTCAGGCGCCTCATCCCAGCGGAAACACGCACGGCCTGTAGACAGGATTTCAGGCGCCTCATCCCAGCGGAAACACGCACGGCTTGAAGACAGGATTTCAGGCGCCTCATCCCAGCGGAAACACGCACGGCCTGCAGACAGGATTTCAGGCGCCTCATCCCAGCGGAAACACGCACGGCCTGCAGACAGGATTTCAGGCGCCTCATCCCAGCGGAAACACGCACGGCCTGCAGACAGGATTTCAGGCGCCTCATCCCAGCGGAAACACGCACGGCCTGTAGACAGGATTTCAGGCGCCTCATCCCAGCGGAAACACGCACGGCCTGTAGACAGGATTTCAGGCGCCTCATCCCAGCGGAAACACGCACGGCCTGTAGACAGGATTTCAGGCGCCTCATCCCAGCGGAAACACGCTGGAACCACCTGAGAACTGCCTGAGCCTGGCCATGTGGTCAGCTGTGACAGGAGAACAAGGGGAGGCCCGCCCGTCCGACCCGCCCCTGCCTGCCCCTGCCCGCCCGTCTCGCCGCATGGTGACAGCTCACCGTCGCCGTCACGTACCCGCTGCGTCACATTACCGTGGCGCACGTGAGGCGAAAGTGACGCGCGCGTGTCACATGGGCCCGTCACCCTGACGTAACACCTGCCGTGACACCCACTGATCCGCCACCCGGGGACCAACAGAGGACAACACAACAAGCCGGGAGTCGGGACGGGGGGGGGGGGGACTGAGGCGACAGATGTAGAGAGTGACGCAGGAGGGGGGGGGGGGGGTCGGGAAACAGGGCTTTACCCACGCACCGGACGGGACACGAACGGTAAGCAGATGGGGAGTGCAAGCTTAAGCTGTGGTTTGATTTTGAAACAGGTCTTTTTGCGTTTCGTATTTGTTATTTATGGCACGTTACCAGTAAAGGTAGAGATGCTCAAGGAATCCACTTCAACCCGTCACATTTTCTATTTTGAATGGAATGACCACTAGTTTGAACGACTCTTCGGAAGTGTTATGCACGATTTACTAAGCAAACAAAAATAATACACGTTTATGTCAAAACTTGATCGCAATTTGCCTCCACCACGTCTTTTTACTCAGACAGCAACCCAAATTGTATGACCTTGTGACCTTACTGCACTCCAGTCTCCAGCAGGGGTGCCAATTATATGGATGACCTTACTGCACTCCAGTCTCCAGCAGGGCTGCCAATTATATGGGTGACTTTACTGCCCTCCAGTCTCCAGCAGGGGTGACCTTACTGCACTCCAGTCTCCAGCAGGGGTGACCTTACCGCACTCCAGTCTCCAGCAGGGGTGACCTTACTGCACTCCAGTCTCTAGCAGGGGTGACATTACTGCCCTCCAGTCTCCAGCAGGGGTGACTTTACTGCACTCCAGTCTCCAGCAGGGGTGCCAATTATATGGGTGACTTTACTGCCCTCCAGTCTCCAGCAGGGGTGCCAATTATATGGGTGACCTTACTGCACTCCAGTCTCCAGCAGAGGTGACCTTACTGCACTCCAGTCTACAGCAGGGATGACCTTACTGCACTCCAGTCTCCAGCAGGGGTGCCAATCTGGCTGTCTGTATCGATGATATCGCAGCTGGTGTGAAATTTCAGCCCTCCAGTCTCCAGCAGGGGTGCCAATCTGGCTGTCTGTATCGATGATATCGCAGCTGGTGTGAAATTTCAGCCTTCCAGTCTCCAGCAGGGGTGCCAATCTGGCTGTCTGTATCGATGATATCGCAGCTGGTGTGAAATTTCAGCCCTCCAGTCTCCAGCAGGGCTGCCAATCTGGCTGTCTGTATCGATGATATGGCAGCTGGTGTGAAATTTCAGCCCTCCAGTCTCCAGCAGGGGTGCCAATCTGGCTGTCTGTATCGATGATATCGCAGCTGGTGTGAAATTTCAGCCCTCCAGTCTCCAGCAGGGCTGCCAATCTGGCTGTCTGTATCGATGATATGGCAGCTGGTGTGAAATTTCAGCCCTCCAGTCTCCAGCAGGGGTGCCAATCTGGCTGTCTGTATCGATGATATCGCAGCTGGTGTGAAATTTCAGCCCTCCAGTCTCCAGCAGGGCTGCCAATCTGGCTGTCTGTATCGATGATATGGCAGCTGGTGTGAAATTTCAGCCCTCCAGTCTCCAGCAGGGGTGCCAATCTGGCTGTCTGTATCGATGATATCGCAGCTGGTGTGAAATTTCAGCCCTCCAGTCTCCAGCAGGGGTGCCAATCTGGCTGTCTGTATCGATGATATCGCAGCTGGTGTGAAATTTCAGCCCTCCAGTCTCCAGCAGGGGTGTCAATCTGGCTGTCTGTATCGAGGATATCGCAGCTGGTGTGAAATTTCAGCCCTCCAGTCTCCAGCAGGGCTGCCAATCTGGCTGTCTGTATCGATGATATCGCAGCTGGTGTGAAATTTCAGCCCTCCAGTCTCCAGCAGGGGTGCCAATCTGGCTGTCTGTAGCGATGATATCGCAGCTGGTGTGAAATTTCAGCCCTCCAGTCTCCAGCAGGGGTGCCAATCTGGCTGTCTGTATCGAGGATATCGCAGCTGGTGTGAAATTTCAGCCCTCCAGTCTCCAGCAGGGGTGCCAATCTGGCTGTCTGTATCGATGATATCGCAGCTGGTGTGAAATTTCAGCCCTCCAGTCTCCAGCAGGGGTGCCAATCTGGCTGTCTGTATCGATGATATCGCAGCTGGTGTGAAATTTCAGCCCTCCAGTCTCCAGCAGGGGTGCCAATCTGGCTGTCTGTATCGAGGATATCGCAGCTGGTGTGAAATTTCAGCCCTCCAGTCTCCAGCAGGGCTGCCAATCTGGCTGTCTGTATCGATGATATGGCAGCTGGTGTGAAATTTCAGCCCTCCAGTCTCCAGCAGGGCTGCCAATCTGGCTGTCTGTATCGATGATATCGCAGCTGGTGTGAAATTTCAGCCCTCCAGTCTCCAGCAGGGGTGCCAATCTGGCTGTCTGTATCGATGATATGGCAGCTGGTGTGAAATTTCAGCCCTCCAGTTTCCAGCAGGGCTGCCAATCTGGCTGTCTGTATCGATGATATCGCAGCTGGTGTGAAATTTCAGCCCTCCAGTCTCCAGCAGGGGTGCCAATCTGGCTGTCTGTATCGAGGATATATCGCGGCTGGTGTGAAATTTCAGCCCTCCAGTCTCCAGCAGGGCTGCCAATCTGGCTGCCTGTATCGATGATATGGCAGCTGGTGTGAAATTTCAGCCCTCCAGTCTCCAGCAGGGGTGCCAATCTGGCTGTCTGTATCGATGATATGGCAGCTGGTGTGAAATTTCAGCCCTCCAGTCTCCAGCAGGGGTGCCAATCTGGCTGTCTGTATCGATGATATGGCAGCTGGTGTGAAATTTCAGCCCTCCAGTCTCCAGCAGGGCTGCCAATCTGGCTGTCTGTATCGATGATATGGCAGCTGGTGTGAAATTTCAGCCCTCCAGTCTCCAGCAGGGCTGCCAATCTGGCTGTCTGTATCGATGATATGGCAGCTGGTGTGAAATTTCAGCCCTCCAGTCTCCAGCAGGGGTGCCAATCTGGCTGTCTGTATCGAGGATATCGCAGCTGGTGTGAAATTTCAGCCCTCCAGTCTCCAGCAGGGGTGCCAATCTGGCTGTCTGTATCGATGATATAGCAGCTGGTGTGAAATTTCAGCCCTCCAGTCTCCAGCAGGGCTGCCAATCTGGCTGTCTGTGTCGATGATATGGCAGCTGGTGTGAAATTTCAGCCCTCCAGTCTCCAGCAGGGCTGCCAATCTGGCTGTCTGTATCGATGATATGGCAGCTGGTGTGAAATTTCAGCCCTCCAGTCTCCAGCAGGGCTGCCAATCTGGCTGTCTGTATCGATGATATCGCAGCTGGTGTGAAATTTCAGCCCTCCAGTCTCCAGCAGGGGTGCCAATCTGGCTGTCTGTATCGAGGATATCGCAGCTGGTGTGAAATTTCAGCCCTCCAGTCTCCAGCAGGGGTGCCAATCTGGCTGTCTGTATCGATGATATGGCAGCTGGTGTGAAATTTCAGCCCTCCAGTCTCCAGCAGGGCTGCCAATCTGGCTGTCTGTATCGATGATATCGTAGCTGGTGTGAAATTTCAGCCCTCCAGTCTCCAGCAGGGCTGCCAATCTGGCTGTCTGTAGCGATGATATGGCAGCTGGTGTGAAATTTCAGCCCTCCAGTCTCCAGCAGGGCTGCCAATCTGGCTGTCTGTATCGATGATATGGCAGCTGGTGTGAAATTTCAGCCCTCCAGTCTCCAGCAGGGCTGCCAATCTGGCTGTCTGTATCGATGATATCGCAGCTGGTGTGAAATTTCAGCCCTCCAGTCTCCAGCAGGAGTGCCAATCTGGCTGTCTGTATCGAGGATATCGCAGCTGGTGTGAAATTTCAGCCCTCCAGTCTCCAGCAGGGGTGCCAATCTGGCTGTCTGTATCGATGATATGGCAGCTGGTGTGAAATTTCAGCCCTCCAGTCTCCAGCAGGGGTGCCAATCTGGCTGTCTGTATCGATGATATCGCAGCTGGTGTGAAATTCCAGCCCTCCAGTCTCCAGCAGGGGTGCCAATCTGGCTGTCTGTATCGATGATATGGCAGCTGGTGTGAAATTTCAGCCCTCCAGTCTCCAGCAGGGGTGCCAATCTAGCTGTCTGTATCGATGATATGGCAGCTGGTGTGAAATTTCAGCCCTCCAGTCTCCAGCAGGGCTGCCAATCTGGCTGTCTGTATCGATGATATGGCAGCTGGTGTGAAATTTCAGCCCTCCAGTCTCCAGCAGGGCTGCCAATCTGGCTGTCTGTATCGATGATATCGCAGCTGGTGTGAAATTTCAGCCCTCCAGTCTCCAGCAGGGGTGCCAATCTGGCTGTCTGTATCGAGGATATCGCAGCTGGTGTGAAATTTCAGCCCTCCAGTCTCCAGCAGGGGTGCCAATCTGGCTGTCTGTATCGATGATATGGCAGCTGGTGTGAAATTTCAGCCCTCCAGTCTCCAGCAGGGGTGCCAATCTGGCTGTCTGTATCGATGATATCGCAGCTGGTGTGAAATTTCAGCCCTCCAGTCTCCAGCAGGGGTGCCAATCTGGCTGTCTGTATCGATGATATGGCAGCTGGTGTGAAATTTCAGCCCTCCAGTCTCCAGCAGGGGTGCCAATCTGGCTGTCTGTATCGATGATATGGCAGCTGGTGTGAAATTTCAGCCCTCCAGTCTCCAGCAGGGCTGCCAATCTGGCTGTCTGTATCGATGATATCGCAGCTGGTGTGAAATTTCAGCCCTCCAGTCTCCAGCAGGGCTGCCAATCTGGCTGTCTGTATCGAGGATATCGCAGCTGGTGTGAAATTTCAGCCCTCCAGTCTCCAGCAGGGCTGCCAATCTGGCTGTCTGTATCGATGATATCGCAGCTGGTGTGAAATTTCAGCCCTCCAGTCTCCAGCAGGGGTGCCAATCTGGCTGTCTGTATCGAGGATATCGCAGCTGGTGTGAAATTTCAGCCCTCCAGTCTCCAGCAGGGGTGCCAATCTGGCTGTCTGTATCGATGATATCGCAGCTGGTGTGAAATTTTAGCCCTCCAGTCTCCAGCAGGGGTGCCAATCTGGCTGTCTGTATCGATGATATCGCAGCTGGTGTGAAATTTCAGCCCTCCAGTCTCCAGCAGGGGTGCCAATCTGGCTGTCTGTATCGAGGATATCGCAGCTGGTGTGAAATTTCAGCCCTCCAGTCTCCAGCAGGGCTGCCAATCTGGCTGTCTGTATCGATGATATGGCAGCTGGTGTGAAATTTCAGCCCTCCAGTCTCCAGCAGGGCTGCCAATCTGGCTGTCTGTATCGATGATATCGCAGCTGGTGTGAAATTTCAGCCCTCCAGTCTCCAGCAGGGGTGCCAATCTGGCTGTCTGTATCGATGATATGGCAGCTGGTGTGAAATTTCAGCCCTCCAGTTTCCAGCAGGGCTGCCAATCTGGCTGTCTGTATCGATGATATCGCAGCTGGTGTGAAATTTCAGCCCTCCAGTCTCCAGCAGGGGTGCCAATCTGGCTGTCTGTATCGAGGATATATCGCGGCTGGTGTGAAATTTCAGCCCTCCAGTCTCCAGCAGGGCTGCCAATCTGGCTGTCTGTATCGATGATATGGCAGCTGGTGTGAAATTTCAGCCCTCCAGTCTCCAGCAGGGGTGCCAATCTGGCTGTCTGTATCGATGATATGGCAGCTGGTGTGAAATTTCAGCCCTCCAGTCTCCAGCAGGGCTGCCAATCTGGCTGTCTGTAGCGATGATATGGCAGCTGGTGTGAAATTTCAGCCATCCAGTCTCCAGCAGGGGTGCCAATCTGGCTGTCTGTATCGAGGATATCGCAGCTGGTGTGAAATTTCAGCCCTCCAGTCTCAAGCAGGGGTGCCAATCTGGCTGTCTGTATCGATGATATGGCAGCTGGTGTGAAATTTCAGCCCTCCAGTCTCCAGCAGGGGTGCCAATCTGGCTGTCTGTATCGATGATATGGCAGCTGGTGTGAAATTTCAGCCCTCCAGTCTCCAGCAGGGGTGCCAATCTGGCTGTCTGTATCGATGATATGGCAGCTGGTGTGAAATTTCAGCCCTCCAGTCTCCAGCAGGGGTGCCAATCTGGCTGTCTGTATCGATGATATGGCAGCTGGTGTGAAATTTCAGCCCTCCAGTCTCCAGCAGGGCTGCCAATCTGGCTGTCTGTATCGATGATATGGCAGCTGGTGTGAAATTTCAGCCCTCCAGTCTCCAGCAGGGGTGCCAATCTGGCTGTCTGTATCGATGATATGGCAGCTGGTGTGAAATTTCAGCCCTCCAGTCTCCAGCAGGGGTGCCAATCTGGCTGTCTGTATCGATGATATGGCAGCTGGTGTGAAATTTCAGCCCTCCAGTCTCCAGCAGGGCTGCCAATCTGTCTGTCTGTATCGATGATATGGCAGCTGGTGTGAAATTTCAGCCCTCCAGTCTCCAGCAGGGCTGCCAATCTGGCTGTCTGTATCGATGATATGGCAGCTGGTGTGAAATTTCAGCCCTCCAGTCTCCAGCAGGGGTGCCAATCTGGCTGTCTGTATCGAGGATATCGCAGCTGGTGTGAAATTTCAGCCCTCCAGTCTCCAGCAGGGGTGCCAATCTGGCTGTCTGTATCGATGATATGGCAGCTGGTGTGAAATTTCAGCCCTCCAGTCTCCAGCAGGGCTGCCAATCTGGCTGTCTGTATCGATGATATGGCAGCTGGTGTGAAATTTCAGCCCTCCAGTCTCCAGCAGGGCTGCCAATCTGGCTGTCTGTATCGATGATATGGCAGCTGGTGTGAAATTTCAGCCCTCCAGTCTCCAGCAGGGCTGCCAATCTGGCTGTCTGTATCGATGATATCGCAGCTGGTGTGAAATTTCAGCCCTCCAGTCTCCAGCAGGGGTGCCAATCTGGCTGTCTGTATCGAGGATATCGCAGCTGGTGTGAAATTTCAGCCCTCCAGTCTCCAGCAGGGGTGCCAATCTGGCTGTCTGTATCGATGATATGGCAGCTGGTGTGAAATTTCAGCCCTCCAGTCTCCAGCAGGGCTGCCAATCTGGCTGTCTGTATCGATGATATCGCAGCTGGTGTGAAATTTCAGCCCTCCAGTCTCCAGCAGGGCTGCCAATCTGGCTGTCTGTAGCGATGATATGGCAGCTGGTGTGAAATTTCAGCCCTCCAGTCTCCAGCAGGGCTGCCAATCTGGCTGTCTGTATCGATGATATGGCAGCTGGTGTGAAATTTCAGCCCTCCAGTCTCCAGCAGGGCTGCCAATCTGGCTGTCTGTATCGATGATATCGCAGCTGGTGTGAAATTTCAGCCCTCCAGTCTCCAGCAGGGGTGCCAATCTGGCTGTCTGTATCGAGGATATCGCAGCTGGTGTGAAATTTCAGCCCTCCAGTCTCCAGCAGGGGTGCCAATCTGGCTGTCTGTATCGATGATATGGCAGCTGGTGTGAAATTTCAGCCCTCCAGTCTCCAGCAGGGGTGCCAATCTGGCTGTCTGTATCGATGATATGGCAGCTGGTGTGAAATTTCAGCCCTCCAGTCTCCAGCAGGGCTGCCAATCTGGCTGTCTGTATCGATGATATGGCAGCTGGTGTGAAATTTCAGCCCTCCAGTCTCCAGCAGGGCTGCCAATCTGGCTGTCTGTATCGAGGATATCGCAGCTGGTGTGAAATTTCAGCCCTCCAGTCTCCAGCAGGGGTGCCAATCTGGCTGTCTGTATCGATGATATGGCAGCTGGTGTGAAATTTCAGCCCTCCAGTCTCCAGCAGGGCTGCCAATCTGGCTGTCTGTATCGATGATATGGCAGCTGGTGTGAAATTTCAGCCCTCCAGTCTCCAGCAGGGCTGCCAATCTGGCTGTCTGTATCGATGATATGGCAGCTGGTGTGAAATTTCAGCCCTCCAGTCTCCAGCAGGGCTGCCAATCTGGCTGTCTGTATCGATGATATCGCAGCTGGTGTGAAATTTCAGCCCTCCAGTCTCCAGCAGGGGTGCCAATTTGGCTGTCTCTATCGAGGATATCGCAGCTGGTGTGAAATTTCAGCCCTCCAGTCTCCAGCAGGGGTGCCAATCTGGCTGTCTGTATCGATGATATGGCAGCTGGTGTGAAATTTCAGCCCTCCAGTCTCCAGCAGGGGTGCCAATCTGGCTGTCTGTATCGATGATATCGCAGCTGGTGTGAAATTTCAGCCCTCCAGTCTCCAGCAGGGCTGCCAATCTGGCTGTCTGTATCGATGATATCGCAGCTGGTGTGAAATTTCAGCCCTCCAGTCTCCAGCAGGGCTGCCAATCTGGCTGTCTGTATCGAGGATATCGCAGCTGGTGTGAAATTTCAGCCCTCCAGTCTCCAGCAGGGCTGCCAATCTGGCTGTCTGTATCGATGATATCGCAGCTGGTGTGAAATTTCAGCCCTCCAGTCTCCAGCAGGGCTGCCAATCTGGCTGTCTGTATCGATGATATGGCAGCTGGTGTGAAATTTCAGCCCCCCAGTCTCCAGCAGGGCTGCCAATCTGGCTGTCTGTATCGATATGATATGGCAGCTGGTGTGAAATTTTAGCCCTCCAGTCTCCAGCAGGGGTGCCAATCTGGCTGTCTGTATCGATGATATCGCAGCTGGTGTGAAATTTCAGCCCTCCAGTCTCCATCAGGGGTGCCAATCTGGCTGTCTGTATCGAGGATATCGCAGCTGGTGTGAAATTTCAGCCCTCCAGTCTCAAGCAGGGGTGCCAATCTGGCTGTCTGTATCGATGATATGGCAGCTGGTGTGAAATTTCAGCCCTCCAGTCTCCAGCAGGGGTGCCAATCTGGCTGTCTGTATCGATGATATGGCAGCTGGTGTGAAATTTCAGCCCTCCAGTCTCCAGCAGGGGTGCCAATCTGGCTGTCTGTATCGATGATATGGCAGCTGGTGTGAAATTTCAGCCCTCCAGTCTCCAGCAGGGGTGCCAATCTGGCTGTCTGTATCGATGATATGGCAGCTGGTGTGAAATTTCAGCCCTCCAGTCTCCAGCAGGGCTGCCAATCTGGCTGTCTGTATCGATGATATGGCAGCTGGTGTGAAATTTCAGCCCTCCAGTCTCCAGCAGGGGTGCCAATCTGGCTGTCTGTATCGATGATATGGCAGCTGGTGTGAAATTTCAGCCCTCCAGTCTCCAGCAGAGGTGCCAATCTGGCTGTCTGTATCGATGATATGGCAGCTGGTGTGAAATTTCAGCCCTCCAGTCTCCAGCAGGGCTGCCAATCTGGCTGTCTGTATCGATGATATGGCAGCTGGTGTGAAATTTCAGCCCTCCAGTCTCCAGCAGGGCTGCCAATCTGGCTGTCTGTATCGATGATATGGCAGCTGGTGTGAAATTTCAGCCCTCCAGTCTCCAGCAGGGGTGCCAATCTGGCTGTCTGTATCGAGGATATCGCAGCTGGTGTGAAATTTCAGCCCTCCAGTCTCCAGCAGGGGTGCCAATCTGGCTGTCTGTATCGATGATATGGCAGCTGGTGTGAAATTTCAGCCCTCCAGTCTCCAGCAGGGCTGCCAATCTGGCTGTCTGTATCGATGATATGGCAGCTGGTGTGAAATTTCAGCCCTCCAGTCTCCAGCAGGGCTGCCAATCTGGCTGTCTGTATCGATGATATGGCAGCTGGTGTGAAATTTCAGCCCTCCAGTCTCCAGCAGGGCTGCCAATCTGGCTGTCTGTATCGATGATATCGCAGCTGGTGTGAAATTTCAGCCCTCCAGTCTCCAGCAGGGGTGCCAATCTGGCTGTCTGTATCGATGATATCGCAGCTGGTGTGAAATTTCAGCCCTCCAGTCTCCAGCAGGGGTGCCAATCTGGCTGTCTGTATCGATGATATGGCAGCTGGTGTGAAATTTCAGCCCTCCAGTCTCCAGCAGGGCTGCCAATCTGGCTGTCTGTATCGATGATATGGCAGCTGGTGTGAAATTTCAGCCCTCCAGTCTCCAGCAGGGCTGCCAATCTGGCTGTCTGTATCGAGGATATCGCAGCTGGTGTGAAATTTCAGCCCTCCAGTCTCCAGCAGGGGTGCCAATCTGGCTGTCTGTATCGATGATATGGCAGCTGGTGTGAAATTTCAGCCCTCCAGTCTCCAGCAGGGCTGCCAATCTGGCTGTCTGTATCGATGATATGGCAGCTGGTGTGAAATTTCAGCCCTCCAGTCTCCTGCAGGGCTGCCAATCTGGCTGTCTGTATCGATGATATGGCAGCTGGTGTGAAATTTCAGCCCTCCAGTCTCCAGCAGGGCTGCCAATCTGGCTGTCTGTATCGATGATATCGCAGCTGGTGTGAAATTTCAGCCCTCCAGTCTCCAGCAGGGGTGCCAATTTGGCTGTCTCTATCGAGGATATCGCAGCTGGTGTGAAATTTCAGCCCTCCAGTCTCCAGCAGGGGTGCCAATCTGGCTGTCTGTATCGATGATATGGCAGCTGGTGTGAAATTTCAGCCCTCCAGTCTCCAGCAGGGGTGCCAATCTGGCTGTCTGTATCGATGATATCGCAGCTGGTGTGAAATTTCAGCCCTCCAGTCTCCAGCAGGGCTGCCAATCTGGCTGTCTGTATCGATGATATCGCAGCTGGTGTGAAATTTCAGCCCTCCAGTCTCCAGCAGGGCTGCCAATCTGGCTGTCTGTATCGAGGATATCGCAGCTGGTGTGAAATTTCAGCCCTCCAGTCTCCAGCAGGGCTGCCAATCTGGCTGTCTGTATCGATGATATCGCAGCTGGTGTGAAATTTCAGCCCTCCAGTCTCCAGCAGGGCTGCCAATCTGGCTGTCTGTATCGATGATATGGCAGCTGGTGTGAAATTTCAGCCCCCCAGTCTCCAGCAGGGCTGCCAATCTGGCTGTCTGTATCGATATGATATGGCAGCTGGTGTGAAATTTTAGCCCTCCAGTCTCCAGCAGGGGTGCCAATCTGGCTGTCTGTATCGATGATATCGCAGCTGGTGTGAAATTTCAGCCCTCCAGTCTCCATCAGGGGTGCCAATCTGGCTGTCGGTATCGATATGATATGGCAGCTGGTGTGAAATTTCAGCCCTCCAGTCTCCAGCAGGGCTGCCAATCTGGCTGTCTGTATCGATGATATGGCAGCTGGTGTGAAATTTCAGCCCTCCAGTCTCCAGCAGGGGTGCCAATCTGGCTGTCTGTATCGATGATATGGCAGCTGGTGTGAAATTTCAGCCCTCCAGTCTCCAGCAGGGCTGCCAATCTGGCTGTCTGTATCGAGGATATGGCAGCTGGTGTGAAATTTCAGCCCTCCAGTCTCCAGCAGGGGTGCCAATCTGGCTGTCGGTATCGATATGATATGGCAGCTGGTGTGAAATTTCAGCCCTCCAGTCTCCAGCAGGGCTGCCAATCTGGCTGTCTGTATCGATGATATGGCAGCTGGTGTGAAATTTCAGCCCTCCAGTCTCCAGCAGGGGTGCCAATCTGGCTGTCGGTATCGATATGATATGGCAGCTGGTGTGAAATTTCAGCCCTCCAGTCTCCAGCAGGGCTGCCAATCTGGCTGTCTGTATCGAGGATATCGCAGCTGGTGTGATTCTGGTGTGATTCTGGTGTGATTCTGCAGCTGGTGTGAAATTTCAGCCATTCAAGTGAACATTATTAAGCAGCGTGCTTTCCATTCCATTAAGTATTCCTTATTAAGTAGAAACTCCTCCGTCAATATTAAGTAGAAACTCCTCCGTCAAAATCGTCTAAAAAATCAAGCAATCGTTAACACACTATCGTCCGCAAATCAAGTTGGAACAGCGATGAAATTCGTTAACGACACAATATATAACTAGAAATGCGTTTGACTATTTCACACTGTGTTCCATATTAAATGATCACGTTGAGCTCCCTGATAAATTTGTCGCCATACTATTTAACAGTCGCCAGCAGGGGGTCAGTATTCTTACCACACGCATACTTCCATTACATGTCCGTTACATGTCCGTTACATGTCCGTTACATGTCCGTTACACGTCCGTTACATGTCCGTTCACATTTTGTTACCAGCAACTCAGTGCTCACTTTCGCTTTGCCGACGCTCCACTGCCAGCACCGGTTGATTGATGAAGTAGATTGCCATTTCATAGACAGACTGAGCAGTCCTGATGAAAGCTCAGCCAACTTGGCAAACAGACCAGCTTTGGACAACCACCTGACTGAGTTCACGGCTTAATCAACGTTTGCGCAGCGTGAGGAGGCGTCAAGACAATTTCCACAATCGCAAACTCACGGAACGTCACTTACGCTGTCAAGAGATGTTGGCGATCGTTGGCAAGTGATTAATGAAAGTCTTCGATGAAGATAAAAGTGAAAGGTGGAATTAACGGATGGCAAACAGCAGATGCAATATTGCTGGTAATGTAACCCACAATGGAACAATTACAAATCGACAAAAGACAGTATTATTTTAGAATAAAGCAAATCAGTAACTCTTTGTAGCTTCCATTCAAGAGAGGCAATTTTGATTTTATTCAACAAACACCAGCGGAAAGCAACACAAAATGTGTATAGTATTGTCTCAGTTTATGTAGGCCGCTGTTCAAGGTTAGAACTGCTTGACAAATAGTTTTCATCTCTTCGATCGAGACTCTGACACGAGATCCTTTGCTCGAGAAACAGGCTACCCTGTGTCGCTACCAGATTCCAGATTTCTACCCCACCGCCTGATATCTGGACCTGGCCACATCACAACTAGACCAGACATCGCCCCCCGTTCCTCCTTTTCAGGAAGTTCGATAGACCGTCTGACGACGGTACAGCCCCGCGCTCCGCCGAACCGGCGCGCCAAATAATCTCATTAACCGGCGCGGCGGCGCGGCGGCGGGGCGCGCCATTTTCCCCGGTTTAGCCGGTGCGCTTTCAGCGAGCGATGCGCGAGTTTTGATCTGGTTACGGCGTGTACGGGATTAGCCGTATGTCTGCGGACGAAACGCCGCCGCGGACGAGGCTTTCTGAAAGCGGCGCGCCGGTTCAGCCGCCGCGTCGCGAATCGCCACCTCCCCGCCTCGCCGCCTCGCCGCCTCGCCGCCTCCCCGCCTCCCCGTCTCCCCGTCTCCCCGCCACAGCGCCTGAACCATTTCAGCAGTTTCAGCCGGTTTCAGCAGTTCTTTGGTTCGACAAGGCAGAGCCAAGAGCGGCGACTGCCCGACGGCGGGTGCCGACGGGTGCCGACGGGTGCCGACGGGTGCCGACGGGTGCCGACGGGTGCCGACGGGTGCCGACGGGCGGCGACGGGTGCCGACAGGCGGCGACGGGTGGCGACGCCGCCGGCTCGTCGATTCCGACGGGGAGCGGCGGCCCTCACTCATCGAGCACCGCTTAAGATCTTTATAGAGCCACTCGCGGCGCGCACTCCAGTTCCGGCGAATTTGGCGCGCGCTGCGTCGGCATTGTTTCACCTCTTTACCATCACAGCAGCGCGCCGTTTTCCATACAGCCGGCGGGGGCGCCGCGCGCCGATCGATGCGGCCATTGTGGCGCGGCGGCGAGCGCGGCGACGAGCGCGGCGCACGCCCGCGCCGGTCTCGCCGCCGCCTGTTGAGCTCGCGGCGGTGGCGACGCACCCCGGCGCGCATTGTGCCGCCCGGCTTTGGAGTCCATTGGAGGGTATTATTGTGATAGGGGGTAATCCGTAGATAATGGGGGGGCTAAACGGGCACCATTCGGTGGCGAACCACGCCGCGGATTCTCCCACAGCGGGGAGCAATCAGAATAAATTGTGTGGTAGCGAAAAGACCATCGGCGTGTTATCGTCCCCTGCGATCTGTGTTGCCATCGGTGGAGCCGACACATGGCTTCTTCCGCGCTGGTGGTTGCCAGGGGACATGTCGTTACCATGGTGACCGAGTGCGAACTTAAAAAGCTCATTAATAAGACAGCCACACAGGCGTTGCTCCACTAGAATATTCAGTAACGCTACTGCGGCTGTTAATAAACTACCTGAAGCGAAGTGCTGACAGTCTGATCTTCACGCGAAGGTGACACTCGTAAAATGTATGGCTCGCTGAAGTGCTTTAAATGAGCCGATACAATTCCTGTCGAATCGCTATTATTTTACATACGTTGCACGAAATACACTCAATGAAAATTGGTCAGTTTCTAAAAATGAAATAATTTGTATTTAATCGAAAGTTATTTATGCTATTTTTCTTGAAAGTTACCTAGTGCGCAACTCGTGTCTCCTCATTGCCACACAGTGCCTACTGACGTTACATTTGTTTGACCGGAAACATATCGTTGACACGAACGTTTCACACCGTATCACTCCTGACCTTTCGCTCCAACTTGGCTGGCTCGTCGGCCCGCCGCCGGCAGTGTCGGCAGGCGGTGGACCCATATAACCGGCGCGCCCCAACGAAACGCCTCGGCAAACATCAGCCATCGCACCCATCACCAAATGGCCCACTGCCTTGGCCGGCCCGAAAACGCCATCGACCGTGAACATTGGATATTAACAGCACCTCAAATATTTGTACTGTCCCCAAAGCCGGCCGCTACTCAGGTGCTCCCCCCGCTGCGTGTGTCGGGGGAGGGGAGGGTGATCTACATTCATAACCTGGTCCCGCCGACTGACACATTTACCTGGCTGTATTTCGGACCGCTTCGTACACGTGTATGCATGTGTGTGTGTGTGCGCGCGCGTGTGTGTATTTAGCGGCGGTGACCTAGCTTCGCCCATCGGCCGTCACAGACCGAACACAGCCTCGCTCCTCGGCCGGTTTGGTTGCCGGAGACGTCGCCGGCCGCTCCTCGGCGCTTTGTTTGGTCAGCCCACGGTCGGCTATAGGCGTATCAGCGAGCACTGACGATGCCGACGTCACCTTTCCCCCGATCGGCACACAGGTACACACACCGTGCACGGCCTGCATGGGTAGGGAGGCGACCGCGTCGTCCAGGATAAATTGCGTCCGGCCGGAGCGGTGGGTCGCCCCAGGCCCACGCGGGACCGAGCGCGCTGAGGACGGAGGAGGCGCCCTCCGCGACTGCGTGGAGCGGCGGCAGGGGAGGAGAGGTAGACAGACGGGCAAATCCCTGCGTATGTGCGCGCGGCACGTACGGACGCCCGATGGAGATGTGACCGGCTTTTTATGGGTGTTGCCAGTAAGTAAGGAGGCTTTCTGAGCCGCTGCCCCCGCGACCCGTGGCCCGGGTCACTCCAGGGTGGTGTGACTTACGGGGGAGGATACAGGCAGCGAGATAATGCGCCAGTCTACGGCAGAGATCACGGACACTGAACCTACTGACCAGCAAGGTACGGCCACTACCAGACATGGAGTCCAACATAGGCGTAGGAACAGGGGGCGGGGCATGGCCCAAACTATTCGGCCACATTTTTGGGAAAATATTTTATTTTGCTGGCGAGAAAATGTTTGAATGGCAAAATATTCGTCAAGACAAGAAGAGCCCAAATCTGCAAAGAAATCTTTCATAGGGGGGTTGGGTTTCTCTCAAGACGAGATCAAAGCTGCACTAGCCCCACACTTTTCGTGACGTTCCTACATCCCTAGATTCCAAGTATCATATACGAGTCAGGTTTTATGTCCTATTGACGTCAACAAATGGGCAGCTATCTTCCATTTGGGACACTTTCACAGGACGTAGAAAATGCAACAAAATGTCATTGTGCAATGTGCATATGCTATCAACTTTAGGGGAACATTTCTTCGACTATAGACACACCAATCATTCGCCTAATGACCAATCCTAAATCACCCAGGAAAACTTTGCAGATTTACTACGCACAAAACAAACACATACATTGTTTGTCATCCTGAAGCCGCCACAGATGCTGTGGGGCGAAGCTGCCCACCCGCCCCTCGCCGCCCGCCGCCAGCCCAGGTGAGCCCCCCCCCCCCCCCCCAACTGTCGAGAACACGCGGACAAGCCTGGCTGAGCCCTCGAGTGGCCCGTGTGGCCCGTGTCTGCCTGTGGGCCCGTTGCTGGCCGTAGTAGTTCACTATCATCAGGCCGGCCGGTGTGGACGATAGCTCGGCGACAGCCGACAGGGCGCTATCAGAGTCGGCGGCGCCAGGGGTGCTCTGGCAGGGCTGATAGGGTGGTGTGGCCGCCCCGGCGGCGCTGCTCTGGATTACTGTGGCGCCACCTCACCCCCCAGGGTCGGTAAGCACCCCGACACCCCGGCGGCAGGGGAGGGGAGGGGTCTGAAGTGGTCCTGCAACACAGGACGCTGAAGCGGCCACGTGGAGGCACAGCGAGGCACGTGCAGGCGATGGAAGCCGAATGCCGATCTGTGACGAGCGAGACGCTCAGATGAAGTGGATAAATAGCGTAGTGGTGCCATTCAAAATGGGCATAAAATCGATAGGCGTTACTACCACTATTTTATTTTTCTATTCATGTTTCATACAAAAACAGAACAAAATACCAGTGATAAATTTTAGCTATGTTTTGGCGACATTGGCAGGGGTGTAGTTTCTCAAATCAGTTGAGGGGACTGAACTTTGGTCCAGTCCAGCATACCAAAAAGAAGTTTATTCTCATCTGATTTCCCCATCAGCAATGGCGGATTCGTTCGATATACAAGGAATTCTCGTATTCTGTATTTTGATTTGTCTTGATATTTCTTTATCTTCTCCCTTTGTATTGTTGCTGGTATATCAAATATCTGTTTTTTTAGTTGAGAGGGCTGACTGACCAGTTGGGGGGGGGGGGGGGCGGAGAGGGGGGGGGGGGGGGGTGAAGTCCCTCAACTCAATAGGATCCTACACTCCTGGATATTGTCGAAGTTTTTTCTTCTTCTTGCAGACATTTCACCATGCTTTGAGTTTGATAGCCATCAACTATCTGGCTTGATATCTGTCGAAGATCAAATTATCATCAGCAGATGGGTAAATTCTAGAAAAAACGATTCTAGAAAAAAACGAAGAGTCTGTGCGATTTCATTACTACCTATACAAACATACAAAGCTTATTTAGATGCAAATGTTCTTCGTCTAGGTATCCAAGACATTTAGCCTTGCCTCGGCCCAGGAATAACCATAAAAACGTGCATTCTTGTACAGGGCTAGCCAGTCATGCAATGCGCGTCTTTCTTCCAATGAAAACGTTAGACCTGTTAACCTGCCTGCACCGTGCAGCGTCCGATCAGTGCGTGACCGTGCAGGGGGTTGGTACAACCCCCCTAGCGTTTAGCCCCTAATTGATATAGAGCTTCGATTAAAAAACGAGCGTGTTGCTCGTCATGAGAGGAAGCCATTGATATCCGATTTTAAGGTCCTAGGTCATTAGGTGACCTCTGAGGTCATGTCAATGACCCAAATTCAGCAAAATTGTAAATGCGTATAAATTGAATTTAATCGAGCTAGAATTGCGAATGAGCATACAATTATGCTAAATGGGTGCCACATTTGAAATCAACGTCACAAAATGTTCTAAAAACTGCAAAATTCCAAAAAGGTCATGTCAGGTAATGTCAGGTCATCTGAGGTCAGTGACCTCGGTTGACCTGTAGAGGCGCATGACCCCAGTAGAAAATATAATTATGTAAAATGGATCTCATATTTGAAATCAGCGTCACAAAATGTCCTAGAAACTGCCAGAAGCCAAACAAGTAATATCAGGTCATCGGAGGTCAGTGACCTCGGTTGACCTCTGAAAAGGTCAATCGAGGTCACAATCTCAGTGGAAACCACAACCGTCACCTGGAAACACTTGTGCATATGCTCCTGAACAACAAACACTATGAAACTGCACAAGTTACAAAGATCAATACTACGGACGCCAATTGCGCTTGGCATGACCTTGAGGAACACGGGAATGTGACCTCAAACTTAATTTTTTTTACCGAATATGTGTAAAATTGTTCACAAGTAGGGTAGTGAAAGTGTCATCGCAATCGGTTGATATTTACGGGAGTTCCCGAAAAACTGAGGGGGGTGGACCCCCCCCCCCCCCCCCAGCACTGGCGAGGTTAATGTATACTCACTTGAATGCAGCCAGTGCAGTGGTCTGTGATTACTCGGAAGAAAGGCTTCTAAGTGTGTATTCCAGTGTGTTTTGAATCGCAGTTGTCGCCTTTTTGGTCATTACATTTTACACTCGCTTAATCATTTTACGACGCCGGTAAAACAGGGCAAAATGTCTTAGCTCATTGTTTTGCTCATGTATGACGAGAACCGAAGAATAACCCTGTCGTGTGGAACGGTCTGTTTACTTGAATACATACATTTATACAATGCAATGCAATTACTTAGCGAGGCATATGCAACCAAGACAAGTGGAAAATAATATCGTTTCAACTTTTGGTACACGGACAAATAACCTAGATCGTCAGCTAATAACCAATATTAGTGCCTACCTTCATTTCCGGAGCCGTCATAGCCGTCATATGCGGTACGAATCAGTCAAACATCTTACACAGAATTGGGGGTATTACAGGCTTACAGGAACTGTCACCGTCTGTCGCTGTCGCCGTGCTGCCAGTGTGAGAAAACAAAACGGTCCCACGAGTTCAAATCGGGACTTTTTTGACACGTCGTTCTGCAAGATACTGACCCGTAAAGCAGAGCAAATATAGTGTGTGTACACATTCGAGTGGCGGTACTCGTGTATGACGACGATATTACGACGTAGTGGCGTATATGTATTACGACGTAGTGGCGGTACTCGCGTATGACGACGATATTACGACGTAGTGGCGTATATGTATTACGACGTAGTGGCGGTACTCGTGTATGACGACGATATTACGACGTAGTGGCGTATATGTATTACGACGTAGTGGCGTATATGTATTACGACGTAGTGGCGTATATGTATTACGACGTAGTGGCGTATATGTATTACGACGTAGTGGCGGTACTCGCGTATGACGACGATATTACGACGTAGTGGCGTATATGTATTACGACGTAGTGGCGGTACTCGTGTATGACGACGCTATTACGACGTAGTGGCGTATATGTATTACGACGTAGTGGCGTATATGTATTACGACGTAGTGGCGGTACTCGTGTATGACGACGCTATTACGACGTGCGGCGTATATGTATTACGACGTAGTGGCGGTACTCGTGTATGACGACGCTATTACGACGTAGTGGCGTATATGTATTACGACGTAGTGGCGTATATGTATTACGACGTAGTGGCGGTACTCGCGTATGACGACGCTATTACGACGTGCGGCGTATATGTATTACGACGTGCGGCGTATATGTATTACGACGTAGTGGCGGTACTCGTGTATGACGACGATATTACGACGTAGTGGCGTATATGTATTACGACGTAGTGGCGGTACTCGTGTATGACGACGATATTACGACGTAGTGGCGTATATGTATTACGACGTAGTGGCGTATATGTATTACGACGTAGTGGCGTATATGTATTACGACGTAGTGGCGGTACTCGCGTATGACGACGATATTACGACGTAGTGGCGTATATGTATTACGACGTAGTGGCGGTACTCGTGTATGACGACGATATTACGACGTAGTGGCGTATATGTATTACGACATAGTGGCGTATATGTATTACGACGTAGTGGCGGCACTCGCGTATGACGACGATATTACGACGTAGTGGCGTATATGTATTACGACGTAGTGGCGGTACTCGTGTATGACGACGATATTACGACGTAGTGGCGTATATGTATTACGACGTAGTGGCGGTACTCGTGTATGACGACGATATTACGACGTAGTGGCGTATATGTATTACGACGTAGTGGCGTATATGTATTACGACGTAGTGGCGGTACTCGTGTATGACGACGCTATTACGACGTGCGGCGTATATGTATTACGACGTAGTGGCGGTACTCGTGTATTCCGACGCTATTACGACGTGCGGCGTATATGCATTACGACGTAGTGGCGGTACTCGTGTATGACGACGATATTACGACGTAGTGGCGTATATGTATTACGACGTAGTGGCGGTACTCGTGTATGACGACGATATTACGACGTAGTGGCGTATATGTATTACGACGTAGTGGCGGTACTCGTGTATGACGACGCTATTACGACGTGCGGCGTATATGTATTACGACGTAGTGGCGGTACTCGTGTATGACGACGTTATTACGACGTGCGGCGTATATGTATTACGACGTAGTGGCGGTACTCGCGTATGACGACGATATTAAGACGTAGTGGCGTATATGTATTACGACGTAGTGGCGGTACTCGTGTATGACGACGCTATTACGACGTGCGGCGTATATGTATTACGACGTAGTGGCGGTACTCGCGTATGACGACGATATTACGACGTGCGGCGTATATGTATTACGACGTAGTGGCGGTACTCGTGTATGACGACGCTATTACGACGTGCGGCGTATATGTATTACGACGTAGTGGCGTATATGTATTACGACGTAGTGGCGTATATGTATTACGACGTAGTGGCGGTACTCGTGTATAACGACGATATTACGACGTGCGGCGTATATGTATTACGACGTAGTGGCGGTACTCGTGTATGACGACGCTATTACGACGTGCGGCGTATATGTATTACGACGTAGTGGCGGTACTCGCGTATGACGACGCTATTACGACGTAGTGGCGTATATGTATTACGACGTGCGGCGTATATGTATTACGACGTGCGGCGTATATGTATTACGACGTAGTGGCGGTACTCGTGTATGACGACGCTATTACGACGTGCGGCGTATATGTATTACGACGTAGTGGCGGTACTCGCGTATGACGACGATATTACGACGTGCGGCGTATATGTATTACGACGTAGTGGCGTATATGTATTACGACGTAGTGGCGGTACTCGCGTATGACGACGATATTAAGACGTAGTGGCGTATATATATTACGACGTAGTGGCGTATATATATTACGACGTAGTGGCGTATATGTATTAAGACGTAGTGGCGGTACTCGCGTATGACGACGATATTACGACGTGCGGCGTATATGTATTACGACGTAGTGGCGGTACTCGTGTATGACGACGATATTACGACGTAGTGGCGTATATGTATTACGACGTGCGGCGTATATGTATTACGACGTAGTGGCGGTACTCGCGTATGACGACGCTATTACGACGTGCGGCGTATACGTATTACGACGTAGTGGCGGTACTCGTGTATGACGACGCTATTACGACGTAGTGGCGTATATGTATTACGACGTAGTGGCGGTACTCGCGTATGACGACGATATTACGACGTGCGGCGTATATGTATTACGACGTAGTGGCGGTACTCGTGTATGACGACGCTATTACGACGTGCGGCGTATATGTATTACGACGTAGTGGCGGTACTCGTGTATGACGACGCTATTACGACGTAGTGGCGTATATGTATTACGACGTAGTGGCGTATATGTATTACGACGTAGTGGCGGTACTCGTGTATGACGACGCTATTACGACGTGCGGCGTATATGTATTACGACGTAGTGGCGGTACTCGTGTATGACGACGCTATTACGACGTGCGGCGTATATGTATTACGACGTGCGGCGTATATGTATTACGACGTAGTGGCGGTACTCGTGTATGACGACGCTATTACGACGTAGTGGCGTATATGTATTACGACGTAGTGGCGTATATGTATTACGACGTAGTGGCGGTACTCGCGTATGACGACGCTATTACGACGTGCGGCGTATATGTATTACGACGTGCGGCGTATATGTATTACGACGTAGTGGCGGTACTCGTGTATGACGACGCTATTACGACGTGCGGCGTATATGTATTACGACGTAGTAGCGGTACTCGCGTATGACGACGCTATTACGACGTGCGGCGTATATGTATTACGACGTAGTGGCGGTACTCGCGTATGACGACGCTATTACGACGTGCGGCGTATACGTATTACGACGTAGTGGTGGTACTCGTGTATGACGACGCTATTACGACGTAGTGGCGTATATGTATTACGACGTAGTGGCGGTACTCGCGTATGACGACGATATTACGACGTGCGGCGTATATGTATTACGACGTAGTGGCGGTACTCGTGTATGACGACGCTATTACGACGTGCGGCGTATATGTATTACGACGTAGTGGCGGTACTCGTGTATGACGACGCTATTACGACGTAGTGGCGTATATGTATTACGACGTAATGGCGTATATGTATTACGACGTAGTGGCGGTACTCGTGTATGACGACGCTATTACGACGTGCGGCGTATATGTATTACGACGTAGTGGCGGTACTCGTGTATGACGACGCTATTACGACGTGCGGCGTATATGTATTACGACGTGCGGCGTATATGTATTACGACGTAGTGGCGGTACTCGTGTATGACGACGCTATTACGACGTAGTGGCGTATATGTATTACGACGTAGTGGCGTATATGTATTACGACGTAGTGGCGGTACTCGCGTATGACGACGCTATTACGACGTAGTGGCGTATATGTATTACGACGTGCGGCGTATATGTATTACGACGTGCGGCGTATATGTATTACGACGTAGTGGCGGTACTCGTGTATGACGACGCTATTACGACGTGCGGCGTATATGTATTACGACGTAGTGGCGGTACTCGCGTATGACGACGATATTACGACGTGCGGCGTATATGTATTACGACGTAGTGGCGTATATGTATTACGACGTAGTGGCGGTACTCGCGTATGACGACGATATTAAGACGTAGTGGCGTATATATATATTACGACGTAGTGGCGTATATATATTACGACGTAGTGGCGTATATGTATTAAGACGTAGTGGCGGTACTCGCGTATGACGACGATATTACGACGTGCGGCGTATATGTATTACGACGTAGTGGCGGTACTCGTGTATGACGACGATATTACGACGTAGTAGCGTATATGTATTACGACGTGCGGCGTATATGTATTACGACGTAGTGGCGGTACTCGCGTATGACGACGCTATTACGACGTGCGGCGTATACGTATTACGACGTAGTGGCGGTACTCGTGTATGACGACGCTATTACGACGTAGTGGCGTATATGTATTACGACGTAGTGGCGGTACTCGCGTATGACGACGATATTACGACGTGCGGCGTATATGTATTACGACGTAGTGGCGGTACTCGTGTATGACGACGCTATTACGACGTGCGGCGTATATGTATTACGACGTAGTGGCGGTACTCGTGTATGACGACGCTATTACGACGTAGTGGCGTATATGTATTACGACGTAGTGGCGTATATGTATTACGACGTAGTGGCGGTACTCGTGTATGACGACGCTATTACGACGTGCGGCGTATATGTATTACGACGTAGTGGCGGTACTCGTGTATGACGACGCTATTACGACGTGCGGCGTATATGTATTACGACGTGCGGCGTATATGTATTACGACGTAGTGGCGGTACTCGTGTATGACGACGCTATTACGACGTAGTGGCGTATATGTATTACGACGTAGTGGCGTATATGTATTACGACGTAGTGGCGGTACTCGCGTATGACGACGCTATTACGACGTGCGGCGTATATGTATTACGACGTGCGGCGTATATGTATTACGACGTAGTGGCGGTACTCGTGTATGACGACGCTATTACGACGTGCGGCGTATATGTATTACGACGTAGTGGCGGTACTCGCGTATGACGACGCTATTACGACGTGCGGCGTATATGTATTACGACGTAGTGGCGGTACTCGCGTATGACGACGCTATTACGACGTGCGGCGTATACGTATTACGACGTAGTGGTGGTACTCGTGTATGACGACGCTATTACGACGTAGTGGCGTATATGTATTACGACGTAGTGGCGGTACTCGCGTATGACGACGATATTACGACGTGCGGCGTATATGTATTACGACGTAGTGGCGGTACTCGTGTATGACGACGCTATTACGACGTGCGGCGTATATGTATTACGACGTAGTGGCGGTACTCGTGTATGACGACGCTATTACGACGTAGTGGCGTATATGTATTACGACGTAGTGGCGTATATGTATTACGACGTAGTGGCGGTACTCGTGTATGACGACGCTATTACGACGTGCGGCGTATATGTATTACGACGTAGTGGCGGTACTCGTGTATGACGACGCTATTACGACGTGCGGCGTATATGTATTACGACGTGCGGCGTATATGTATTACGACGTAGTGGCGGTACTCGTGTATGACGACGCTATTACGACGTAGTGGCGTATATGTATTACGACGTAGTGGCGTATATGTATTACGACGTAGTGGCGGTACTCGCGTATGACGACGCTATTACGACGTAGTGGCGTATATGTATTACGACGTGCGGCGTATATGTATTACGACGTGCGGCGTATATGTATTACGACGTAGTGGCGGTACTCGTGTATGACGACGCTATTACGACGTGCGGCGTATATGTATTACGACGTAGTGGCGGTACTCGCGTATGACGACGATATTACGACGTGCGGCGTATATGTATTACGACGTAGTGGCGGTACTCGTGTATGACGACGCTATTACGACGTGCGGCGTATATGTATTACGACGTAGTGGCGGTACTCGTGTATGACGACGCTATTACGACGTAGTGGCGTATATGTATTACGACGTAGTGGCGTATATGTATTACGACGTAGTGGCGGTACTCGTGTATGACGACGCTATTACGACGTGCGGCGTATATGTATTACGACGTAGTGGCGGTACTCGTGTATGACGACGCTATTACGACGTGCGGCGTATATGTATTACGACGTGCGGCGTATATGTATTACGACGTGCGGCGTATATGTATTACGACGTAGTGGCGGTACTCGTGTATGACGACGCTATTACGACGTGCGGCGTATATGTATTACGACGTAGTGGCGGTACTCGCGTATGACGACGCTATTACGACGTGCGGCGTATATGTATTACGACGTAGTGGCGTATATGTATTACGACGTAGTGGCGGTACTCGCGTATGACGACGCTATTACGACGTAGTGGCGTATATGTATTACGACGTGCGGCGTATATGTATTATGACGTAGTGGCGTATATGTATTACGACGTAGTGGCGGTACTCGTGTATGACGACGCTACACGCTATGTCGCGACGCGATATTTTCTTGGACACAACAGCCGTCCCGCTCGGTATACTTC
Source organism: Chirona hameri (assembly GCA_036785665.1). Taxonomy (NCBI): domain Eukaryota; kingdom Metazoa; phylum Arthropoda; class Thecostraca; order Balanomorpha; family Balanidae; genus Chirona; species Chirona hameri. Next base: position 49,932 of record JAXIVJ010006225.1, read on the forward strand.
GAATGTCTGATAAATATTTGCGGAAGTTACGTATACATTACAGCCATCTAAAACCCTCGAAAACTGATC